>SKCR01009323.1:0-36167 GCA_019454045.1 Zanthoxylum bungeanum
GTCCATTTTGATATATTATGTTTGTTTCAGGTTTGTTTCTGATGCTGGACCAAGATCCAAGTTGTCCAGTTTTAGGATATATCATGCCGGATTTGTTTGTAAATTTAGAGGCTTATGGAGATGGGTTAAACCTGTCTCCTGCCGGTAGCATCCTGCCTCTGGCGGGGTGTTATACTTGGTAAGTCCAGGGTCGATCCACATGAAATAAATTTAATAAGATAAAATAATAATTCAACTAATAAAATAAAAATAATAAAATAAAATACTATGAATAAGGGATCCACTCTTGATATTTCAAATGTAAAATAATTTTTACTTCTTATAAAATATAAATTATAATTATTTCCCAATTAATTTATTTCATAATTATCAGGTATTAATTATGCCAATACATGTGATCCGTCCTGTCGATAATTAGTCATGTCAAGGTACTAAATATGCCAAAATATATAAAACCAGCCATAAAGGCGGCGATAATATTTGTCTATACCAAGTCCTCCCAAGGTACTCAGTTATGTCAAATATATAAAACCAGCCATATATGTGGTAAGGTATTGTCTATAATTAATCCAGATCTTTAATAGTCCATTTTTTCTCATTTATGAGATTCAAGTATTATCTGGGCCAATCGGAGACTGTCTACAGCTAGTCAAGAGTCCTCAATAAACTAGAAAGAGTATGAATTTTATTTGGGAAATTATAACAATTTATAAAATATAATATAAATAAAAATCACATATATTTTCATAGCAAGAGTTTCACCATTTACCCTAATATGATATAAATTTTCAAAACAATAAATAAATAAATAATAATAAACACACATGATTTTATTAATAAAATGGAAAGAAATTACAAAAGAAATAAAATAAAATAAAACACACATGATACTTACTCCAAATCTCCGGAAAGGGAAAATGAAATAATACATCCGGATTGGAGGAGAATTCCTCATCTTCCCCCCTCTTTGAAATGTCGAGCATCTCCTTTATATAAGGAGTTTCGACAATGCATTTGAAAATTCAAATGCATTTTATTAATATATATATATATATATATATATATATATATATATATAATCTTGGTAGGACCTCCAGTATAATATATAAAAAAGATTTTATACATAAAATCTTGGTGGGTCCTCCAAAATATATTATATATTATAATAATAATAATTTAATACATGTGTAGCTAAATACATCATAAAGCTCATTTTGTCCCTAATCTAAATACGGTGAATGTTTTCCAAGTCCATTTTGAATCTAGCTGTCACGCTCTTTTTGGGTTTTTTCTGGATCCTGGAATTCAGATCTCATATCCATTATTTCTGTTGAGCTCCAAAGTAGTATTTTACCTACACAATAAATAAAAATACGCAATAAAAATATACAAAACATAAATTTAATTGTTATTTCACAAATGTGCTAAATTAAGGGGATTAATGAAACTCAAGTGTAAAATGATTAATTTTTCTTTTAATAAATATACAATTTTTAGTGTTCATCAATTATAATCAAAATATAATAATAAATTAATTTACTATTTTAATTTGAATAAAAAAATAAATAAAAATGTTTAAAACCAGTCCAACCCGTGATCGGTTGGCCGGACCACGGTTCAACCGGTCGGGTCGTCGGGTTTTAGATCGGGTTAACATCCATAAGGGTCAATGTCATCACCCGGATTGCCCAGAAGACCGGTCCACGGGTCAATCGGTCGGACCAACTGGGCCGGTCCGAGTTTTAAATCATTGCTTGACAGTTATTCGTGACATAAGTATGACAAATATTCATTGTCAAGAATTCTTGACAGATTAATTTCTGTCGAGACTTCTTCACACTTAGATTCTTGACTCTTACGTTTTCTGTCAAGAA
Organism: Zanthoxylum bungeanum; assembly: GCA_019454045.1. Taxonomy (NCBI): domain Eukaryota; kingdom Viridiplantae; phylum Streptophyta; class Magnoliopsida; order Sapindales; family Rutaceae; genus Zanthoxylum; species Zanthoxylum bungeanum. The sequence goes on from SKCR01009323.1 coordinate 1,875, forward strand.
ACCCCTTTCATGACAACAAAAACTTTTAATACTTAATTTCGTCTATGACATTAAAATGCTTGTATACAATTTAATACTTAATATCTACATTAAAAGGGAATTATTAAATTTTTCACAAGAAATAAATTATAGGAAAAGAGATTAATAATGTCGCATTATTAGGATCCGGACAAATAAAATATGGATCCGGATCATGATTCTTTTAAATAAAAAAAATATAAAAAACAAAATTAATATAAAATCCGGATCCAATTTTATTTTTACAACATATCTAATATTACATATGTTATTTGGACCGACATTCGAGATTAATTTTGAATTTTTAAATATCCAAAAATCCAATCTGAATATACTCGTATCCAAATAATTTTTTTCGGATCTGTGAAAATAAATTCAAATCCATATATAATAAAATTGAGATTCAGATCCAGATATAACAAAATCCGGATTCATATCCGAATTTTACCTTGCTCAATCCCAATCGATCAATGTTCAATCTTGGTATGTCTAGATTTTAAACGTGAACTCATGATAAATGGCTAACATGTGGGGGAAATAAACATCTCCAAATAATAACTGCTATAATTTGAGTAATTTTTTATCCTTAAAAAATGATAAAGGTGTAGTTATAAAATTCTCTTAGAAAAAAAAATCATTTCATCTCAAAATAAATAAGAGTAAAGAAGAAAACTAATAAATTCATATCATACATATAAATCAATTTACCACAATACATTACAATAAACAAATAAACAAATTAGTTATTGAGATTTGTTTTTTTTTTTTTTTTTTTAAAAAGAAGCAATAATCGTCCAACTTGCACTAGAAAGAAACTATAAATATATAAACAAAGCAATTGATCACCTCAATGCGTGTTACTTTTTCTCTTTCATCGTCAAATCCTAGTCATTGCTAAACTTAATATCATGTCTATAATTTTTGAAACAACTTGCCTATTACGACTTTATTTTTTGGTTTTATAATCGAAAACACGTCTATGCTTTAAACCCCTCAAAGGAAATTTGGTGGCTCGGGCTGATCTATTAGGATTTTCACGATAATTTGGATCTAAATAGTTCAATTGACGATAAATCATTGATTGTTACTCACATAATCCGATTTGTCAAAAATCGTCAATTTAATTTTTTTATCAAAAATCATCTGATTTTTAGTTGATTAATCACTGATTTTTGATTTTTGAAAATCTTCTGATTTGTAGAAAAACTCATATTTTTCTTGTTTTCTTCATTCTTCCTCTTATTTTTAAAGATTTTAATCATTTTTTTCAACTTTATGATAGTTTAATATTTTTCATCATAAATGAATGATTTTTAATGAATTTTAAAAGATTTTTAACTCTCTGTGCGAAATATCAAATTTATTATTTTCGATTAATTTCCGAATATTTTATATTAATCACAAATCGCTTTTGGAGTGATGTGCTTCAGATTTTCTTTTAAATTATCTAGATTTTAGATATACTCTTCATATATATATAACACCAACATTTTTAGTATGAAACTTATCTATAATTAAACAAAATTGTACATCATTCTCAAGCATCTAAGACATTTGCTTACAACAAGAACTATCCAAAGTTGGGGTAGCCCTTTCATTAAATCATGAACTAATCCTACTTTTGTTTTTAGCAAACAAATTAATCAACTAATTAATTATTACATATGGCTGTTGCTCTCTAATCCTTGTCACCCCTTATCCAAATTACTAAAGTAAATTTGCTAATCAAATGACAAGTGTAATAAGGTGGCAATAAACAATGTGATTGACATGTCTCATTCTGACTCAGATACACCACATGTTAATTCCTCATTTGAATATATCAACCTTGTACTCAAATTTTAACGAATAGTTCATTTCTTTAATATAAAGCATTTTATAATCAACAAAAGCATTTAAAAAAAAAAAATTATGATTCCAATAAAAAAAAAATTTTGAAGTTGATGGAAGCTACGGGAAAATGAAAGGAAGAAAAGGGCAATTCAATTGAAAATTCACAAGTCACAACACGATACCATCTTTAATTGTCTTTACAATTGAGTCATATGTTCTTGATCATATGCATACTAGAGTTGTTAGTGCAACAATTGAAGGCTTTGAGACGTGAGGCATCATTTTTGTCCCTATTAATTGCTGCATGGTTATGGCAAAAACACTTTAAGGATATAACAAAATTATAATTTGTAAAAAATAATTTCTGAAGATTTCTTTTAGGATATGTTTTCTGAATTTGACTTAAAAAGAGAGGAGGAAAAAAAAGAAGAAGAAGAAGATATATAATTTCTAAAGCCAGTGTTTATTATATAGACAAGTACATGATAACTACAAATCAAACGGTATTTTATTGAACCAACTCAATTGTATTGATTGATCTAAACAAATACAAATGTAAGTGTACCAACACAAATTGATCCAAACCAACACAACTATAAGTTTTTTAGTTCCAACACAACTGTTCAGATTCAAATAATCCGTTAATTGTAATTTAAATTCAAAAAATTATCACAGTTGTTAATTTAATTAAATTAGGTTCCAAGGGGCCAAGTGCCATTCTAAATATATATTTATTAAATTGAATCACACACATATATGGAAACGTTTGAAATCCTGCCGCCAAATCACCTGATCCGGGCTTAAGTATAGCAGGTAAGACTTCCGGCTGCCACAAGCTCTTACAAGAAATACACCTTCTGAATTCGAATTCAGTACATGACAACCAAATCTTAAGTTATTTGCTACCAAACCACACCCCTTAAGATATGTATGTGTCAATTGGTTTCCCTTCAAAATTTCCTCCAATCTCTAATTCAACCAAATGAGTTGGTACACACTTGCATGCACTTCCATACCCCCACTTCTTTTCCATGTAGGATAAACTTATATTATATCATTCATCATGTATAATTCAAGCAAATTAAAATTAATAAACATGTAATCATAGAATCAATATAAACCCAAGAATTTGGAAAAAACCTATTGATTGTAGAAGATGAAAACTCAAAACCAAGTCGAAAAATCTCTGTCCCTAAGAACTTATTAGCCCCGTCTCGATGCTCTTACGGATCTTTTGACTAACGTTCTCCCATAATACTTGATTGCTTCTTGTCAAAAGGGGCACTCATTTCTTCAAGAACAATGAACTTCGAATAATGGTGAAGACACCCTTATTTGGAAAACTTTAGACTAGCTAATTAATGGAAAATGAAGGAACTTATGAATTGAATAATGAATGAATGAAATGAGAACCTATGGACCCATTTTTTATAATGGAGGGATGCCTTTGTAAATATATCTATGTGTCAATGTATACAATCCTTTAAGGGTTATAACTGTCATTTGAACCTTTTCAATCCAAAGAGTTATGTCATTTCTCATTAAAGGATTATATCATTTCAATCCAAAGGGTTATATCCTTTCTAATTAAAGTATTATATCATTTCATTCCCTATAAATACATCTAATATTTAGAGAATTTCCTATAATCCCCCACAATTCTCTAAATATGAATGGAGACACTTAAGAGAATTTTCATAAAATAAAACTGCATTGGAATATGTAACTTTCTCCTTGAACATTTCCTAGTAAATGACTATCGGATTTACTTAACAAACTAGTGACCATGGTCTTGAATTCTTCCGTCGTTGATATAAACCAAGACAATAGCCATAACACGGCTTCACTTCGACCATTTCTCGTTCTACGGTTGTGTTCAATTCAGTCATTAACATTGGTCCTGACTTTATCAAATATTTTACGAAATCCACCCTTAGAGTTCTCATGGAAGTGACCTCATTTCTTACTTGAAATAAGTGATCTATTGTATAAGGTATTTTTTCGATACCTCTATTAGGACTATTCTTCTAATATAGTGATCATTAAAACCTTTCACTTTCCTGACCTTGACAGACATCATTCTGCGTCATTGTTGGAATGAGAAAGAGTATAGAACTATACAGTGCTTGGCTTGAATTGTACAAAGTTTCAGTTGTCCCATTTGAACTTATATTTTGAGATCTCTAGTCAGCTGAGTTGGGTTTCCATATGAAAATTCTTAATTTATAGGCTTCAAACCTATTCTCGTCGATAACTTCTCAACTTTCTCTTGAGGTAAACCTTTAGTAAATGGATCCACTGGGTTTTCCTTTGATTGAACATAATTCATTAAAATTATGCCACTTGAGAGTAGTTGCTGTTAGCGACACAATCACGTAATGGATTTTGATGATGTCAACACTTGAAGTCTTCGACGCACTTAGCGAGATATTACAAAAAGATGTTGAAGCATGCTGGTGGTGAAAAGCGTGAATGTGAAGACTAGCGGCAAATCGAAGATAATATTGTTTAATCTTAGCTTAGAGCTTTAAAATGTAATGTGAATTGTTTATCTAAGTACCGAAGCTCATAGGACACATGCACATTCATATAGATGCATTAGGATCATGTGCAAAATGTTTTAAACCTTCAAATCTTGCATTTTATATCGTGACCGGCATACCGGTACCATACCAGTCTAATGCTCTGTTTTGCAAGCTCTCTGGAACCAACACACTTCATACCAGTGACATACCGGTGACCATACCGATCACACTAGGGATTTCATATACACTGGAACCACCATGCATCAAACTGGTTATCATGCCGGTGAGCCAAACCGACACGAACCATACCGATCTATATACCAGTGTCCATACCGGTAAGCCTATTACTAAATATGCTTAATGGAATCGGTAAGGACCATACCGATCCCCATATCGGTGACCATATCGGCCTAACAGATATATTCAAATGGTAATATAGCCTTTGAGAGCCGTTACTATGCCAGACCAGCATACCAGTGTCTGGGGACCGACATACCGGTCTCAGACAGGGGAAGTGGGGCTGCTTTGTATTTTTATTATAAATTGAGCCCCAATTCGTTTTTACAATGTTAGAAAACCTTCATTTACATTACACTAAGGTAAAACCAAGAGTTTTTCATAAACGTTCATATTCATATACACTCAAACATCAAGCTCACACACTACACCTTCATATACATTTGTAGTGAGTTTAGATCACTTGGGTAAGCATCTTATACAATCTTCTTTATCTTTGTGAGTGCCCAAGTGTGTTTACAAACTTTTTATTCAAAACACTTATGGTTTATGAAATCACATCATTTGGGTAATTGTAAAGGTTCGTGAGTGAGCCTACGTAGAAAACTCATTGTAGAGATTTTTAAGTGAGCCTTGATTATGCCGAAAAAGTACTCGCGGTTATCGCAGTATAGTTGAGGTGTCGATTCCTCAGAGAGATGGTTACAAGGAACTAATTCACTTAATGAAAACGTCAGCAATAACTTAATTACATATATGGATTGGATTTGTAATGTAAAATAAAACTATGAGAAATACTTAAGAGTTATCAGTAGAGAAAAGGAGCAAAGCATCAAGAATCCCTCTTGTATCAAATCCTCATATTCAGTAATTGATTCCTTTTATTACTCATTTGAAGGTTTCACATCTCAAACCAACAATTGGAAGATATTTCAATCAAAAACATATTAAATTTTAAGGTAATCGATGTATTGTTTTCTCTATGTTAACAACACACAATGTTATCGTTATGACCTATCTAACGTCGACAATATACCCTCAGCCAATACTGCAGCAGAAGATCAACTAATAAAATAATATTACCAGTCACAACTGGGTTCCCCAATCACACATAGAAGAAGCAAGACTATTCCTATATGCAAGTTGGTAAAACAAAATCTCTGGATTATAAATCAAAAGATAATAAATAATAGCAAGATGTCAATTGTATTAAATGTTGATGAACATTCAGGAACCAAAAACATGAACATAAGAACTTAATTACAAGAGTTCATTTGTAGCTTTGCCTAGAAGATTAGTTCTCCATATAGAATAGAGACATAGCCTTGATAGATCGGAGGAGCATCATGTCTGGCATGGAGCTTCCTCGTTCTTCTCTATCAAATACGTGACTTCAACTCTTTGTTGTGTGTTTTCTCTTTATTTTTGTCCTCGCTTAGGGTTTGGACGAACTTGGGTTTATATAAAGAAGTCTCGGAGTCCTTATGCGCATCAAACATGATAAAATTAAGTTTATGGGGTCTTCAAGGGCGCCGCGGCGTCGGAAAGTGGCGTTGGGTGCCCAACTTACTGGATAATATATGGAGGCAATGTTGTGGAGGCGCCGCGGTGCCAGGAAGTGGGTGACGCGACACTAGTGCCTTTATCTGGTGCTGTATTTTTTGTGTTTCTGCTCTTCCCACGTGCTTCCGATGCATCCGTAAGGTCTCGAAACATATGTAATTGCTCCAAGTAGACCCGGCCGGCGGTTCGGTTCGGTTCCGAACCGGAACCGAACCGGTTAATTCCGGTCCACACAAAAGTGGAACCAGAACCGGAACCTAACCGTTCGGTTCCAACCGTTTTTTTTTTGCTTTATTGAAAATAAAAATTTGAGATTGATAAATCAATTTAATTTAAATTATGAATTTGAATTATTACATTACATAATTACATTAAATTACAAATAAATTTTTTATCTAAAAATAAAATATATATATATATTATATAAATTTAAACTGTTTCCAACCGGTTCGGTTCCGGATCCGAACCGGAACCTTAGCCAAGTCTAGCTCCAAGATTCATATTCCATTGCTCCCTCATAATAAGACATAAAATAAACTATAATTAAGATAAAAACACATGATAATTAAGCTGAATTAGTGATGTTCAAAGTATATTTTCATGCACTTATCACAATCCCCAACCAGCTTATTGCTAGCGTATGTAATAAGCCTTTAAACTCTTAGGTGGCCCTAGTGGATGAGTTATAGTCTCGTGAGGGCTTGCAAGCAACGACACCCCAAACGTCATTCAAACACATGCAATCAATAAAAATAACAAAATGAGATAGTCTCAACAATACATATATTATTGTCCTCAATGAATGCCTAGTAATGAAATCATAGAATATTCAAAGTACTCAATGCAACTCGAATCCAAGTCACAGATGTGCTTTATAATTACCTTTTTGGGCTTAGTATGGTATGCATTTTTCTTTTTCCTTCTTTTTTTCTTGTCTCTTTTTTTCTTTTTTTCAACACACCACCCTTTTAGGTAGCATTTCTCCTCATGGTGGTCCTAACACTCGCCAATGGGTAGCTTCACGCTTATCGGTTATAGGTGGTTAATTTATTTCTTTCGATACTTTCTCTAAGCAAACAGTCATTCATCGACATGCATTTTTTAACTAATCACTTTGCCAACTACCTAGGTTTTCACTGCTAAAAACCTATAGTTAAGTGCTTACGAGTCTAACCTAGATTAACTACTCAAGGCATCAGATAAAAGTACATTCAAGAACTTATCATTTCTAAGATTTCATCCTAAAGCAAACAATACTCATCATTAGACGTATGCTTTTACTATTAAGGACTAAAAACTATAAAAAAAAATTTATAACAGGTACATGCATACACCCCCACACTTAAAACTTGCATTGTCCTCAATGTAAGATAATTATAAAGAAAAATGAATGAGGAACAATACTATCGTGCATGGAGTTGATTAAGTTCTTGCTAGCGAGACTTTAGTTGTATGGGCTGTGTCGGTTGCGCTAACACATGCATAAATACTCATGCAAATAATAAACACGTAATTATCATAAATAAAATAAACCTAAAGTAAAGAAAATAAAAATAAAATAAATAAATAAAATAAATGCAGATACAAGGGTTGTCTCCCCGCTAGCGCTAAGTTTAACGTCTTCAGCCAAACGTAATCTCTCAAGTGGTCATAATGGCTTCCATGTAGCGAACCAAATAGTCCCATGTTCTTTCTTCTTTGGTAGACACTGGTGATTAAGGCATGAAAAGGAATTTATGGCTGGCTGTTGCATTGTATCCATCGATCCCCCAGGGTCTACTGATGGTTGAAATTTGAGGCTGCACATATGGAAAAATGGACTCACCTTCTTTTTTAACTTTCCAGGGATCATCTTCAAGTGGGAACCAACTCTCATTTTCCTCTTTTTAACGGTTCTTTGGGATCAGCTCCAGTTCGAGAGGGATAGATTCATGTGGTGTAGCCTGTCTCCGATAAGATTGTGTCTATCAGGTATGTGTACTGACACTCATCACCATCTCGTTGTTGTTTCTCAATATGAAAAATATTCACTTCCAATGTCATATTCCCAAATGATATCTTCATGAGACCATTCCTGCAATTGATAAGGGCATTAGCTGTAGCAAGAAAAGGTGTACCTAACATAAATGGAATTTTTGACTCAATGTTAACCACAGATTGAGTGTCTAAAATCAGGAAATCAACAGGGTAGTAGAATTTATCAATTTGTAGTAAAACATCCTCAACTACTCCCCGCAGTGTTCTGATAGAGCGATCAACTAACTGTAAAACCACAGATGTAGGTTTAATCTCTCCAAGTCCTAGCTGCATATAGATAGAATATGTCATAAGATTAACACTAGCACCTAAATCTAATAAAGCCTGACCAAACTCGTATGTGTCAATGTGGCAGGTAATGGTGGGACATCCTGGATCTTTATACTTTGGTGGAGTCCTCTGGTCAATCACTGCACTTGCTTATTCTATTAAGAATGCAGTCTTCTTCACATGATGCTTTCTCTTCATAGTGCATAGATCATTCAATACCTTCGCATATGTTGGTGATGAGTGGTAATTATATCACTATTTCCCACTCATTTAACCTAATTATTGTAAAGTTTCTCGCGTTTTTGTGAAAGTTTTGATGTGTTTTAGTTTATTTTTCAGATAAAATCAAATTGGACTTAATGTAATCAACTCGGGGCTAAAACGATGAAATCCGGAGCAAAAAATGGCGAAAACGGAAATTTACTATACGCGTCACGAAGTGCAGTCCTAAATTCTAGTTTTGCGCAAGTTTCGTATTTTGGCCATATTTTTCATTAGATATTCGATTGAGCTGATTCAAGTTTCAGATTAAAGACGACTAAAGGATCTACAACTTTGAAGAACAAAATAATTTCGAATTCTGAAGATTTCATGACCGAAATGATGAACCATCCAAAATTGTGTTATATTTAATTACTAAAGTCATTATCAAAAAATATAAATTTGTCAAACTTCCACCAAGCATGTTTGGTGGAGTGTTTTGTGCCTTGTTTGGTGCCTTGTTTGGTGGAGTGTTTGGTGGAGTGTTTTGTGGCATGTTTGGTGGAGTATTTTGTAGAGTATTTGGTGGAGAAATTGGTGGAGAAATTGATGGAAGCATTTTCTTTGCCTAAATACCAAGCCATTTCATTTGTAAAACTCATGATTTCCTTAGGTTTTTCTAAGGAATTTAAGGATTGCATCTTGTTGTTTATTTTTTTTAATTTAAATTACGTATTTTATTTTCAGTAATAGTAATAGTTTCTTCTCTTTTCTTTTCTTTTATGTTTTCTAGTTATATTTCCGCCGCTGCGGGAATGGTGAAGCTTTTATTATTTTAGTTTAGATAAATCTCCCTTAATTATAATATGGAAATTATAATTTAAATTAAAGGATTACCGCCTTAATGGCTGATTTTATTTATTTGACATAATGTGACACCGCCTATATGGCCGGTCTTTAGGTGACAGATGATTACCGCCTATATGGCTGGTTTATGGACAAATAATAACACCGCATTTATGGTCGGGTTGACTTAATTAAAAATCTGACTGAATGGGGATACCACTTGTATGATTGGTGTGTAATATCACTGATAATTTCTATATTATAATAAGGGAGATTACTAATTAGAATTTGTAAAGGTGGATCCCCTAACCCCCAGCATTTTATTTTATTCTAGGGAAGTGATGAAATACAATATTCACATACTTAATAATTGATTTAATTATATATTGGTAATTCTTTAGTTTGTTTATTGAATCTTAAGCTTAATGTTTCTTGTTGCCTGATCACCAATAAGATTGATGTGGTAAACTTAAAATCAACTTGGAAAAGGATTTTAGGTTTCAGCTTTAGATTCAATATCTCACGATCTTCCTTGAGGATATATAACCCTTTAATAGATTTCCTTAAAGGATAGGAATATACCTGTCAGGCGGGGGTAGCCATAATTGGAACTTAAACTTAATGAATTCTGGTAACTTGATTAACATAGGAATATGATTAATTGAGTTTTTTAGGTATTTGCATATGTCCATCGGAAGAGGCTTTTGGATATCTTAATGTTCCAGGTTAGCAAACTAATTATTACACATATATAAGAGAATCAATTCATCCTTAGAATAATATTGTGTGGAATCAAAACCCTAGATTTTTGTGTCTTTTGTTTATTTTTCCTTTGTATTTTCTTTTGTGTCTTTATTTATTTATTTAGCAAATCCACATTCAACCAACCAAAAGCAATCAATCTCTTCTCCCTTTAATTAGATATATGTAAATAAATAGTATCGATTATTAATAACAACAGTAGAAATTAAGTCCTTGTGGGATCGATATTTTTATACTACTTGAACGATACGTGCGCTTGCGTTATACGCATGTGATTACGCCGGTCAAGTTTTTGGCGCCGTTTCCGGGGACTTATTTTTCTTGAGTAATTAATTTTGAAGCTATCTAATTTACTTGTATCTAATTTTCTTTTTATCTGTAATTTTTATTCCTTTCCTTTATTTTTTCAGATGGTTGACATGGATCTTTATTGAGAGATAGAAGATTACGAGCTTACTAGAAAAGATACACCCCAATTCAGGGAGCAACAGTCCGGTTATCTGAGGCATGATGTCCAGCCCAACAATTATCATTGGATGTCAAGTAATACTACATTTGCTCAACAGAACGCAATAGAGAGATGTGAGATATGCGATGGTAACACCCGACGAGATCATGTATATACCTTTCAGGGTGGCAAAATTATCTCGAATCATTCAAGTACGAAGAACCAACATATTTCACTAACTCCTACTCTCTATCTTATCCACCATCCCCCTACGATCTTCATCAAGAACATAGAACTATCAGAGGAAGATCAGATGATTCACATGCTCAAAAATTGGCTTGAAGAACATGAAGCTCAATTCGATGCACAAATTCAGAGTCAAGCAGAATCCATACAGAGAATGACAAATCAAATTAGACAATTACAAGAAAACCTGAATTACATATCTCAAGAAGCAAATGAAACCGACGAAGCCTTCGAGTATCCATAATTTCATCATGGCATTTTAACAGAGGATGAGGCTGAGCAGTATCATGAGTCTGAGGTATCAGCTCAGGAGCCCAAACCAGCAAAGTCTCTATTTGATTTTTATTATTCAGACTCTGACGAGGAACAAGAACCAGAGCTGTTTGTGCCAACAAAAATTGAGGATGAAATTCTGTATCCTCAAAATGAATATCTTGGAGCATGCTTTGCACTGATGTTTGAAGAAGATCTACCTGAGCCAGTCATATCAGAGGATGAAGACCTAAAATCTGACATTTTTTTACATCCTCAGGTTGACACTTATGGAGCATGCATTTCACAGATGACAGATGAAGAATTGAATACGGAAATCCTAAAATACATCTGTGAAGAAAATGTGGAGAAATAAGCAGAGCAAATGGAGGAGCAATTTAAAGAACTTGAGCATTCAAGAGAAACGTCACTGTTTTGGGGAGTACAAATCAAAGATATCGCCCAGAAGCTTGACAGAATGGAACTCTCATTCCAAGTCAAGCACCATATGAGACCTCCTGATTTTCTTTCTTTCTTTTCAGGAACTACTGGAGGGACAAAGATTAAAAAGGTGGCACAAGCACTGAATGAGATAAAATTCTTTTTGCCACTTTACCATTGGAAGAGACCCTTCAAAAGCAATGCACACGGGATTGTCTTTAATCGGACATCCAAAACCACACTGAAACCTCCATAACAGATGGATTTCAGTCACGTCAGGCTGAAGATGAAAAATTTAGCGCTAGCAGGGAGGCAACCCATGCAATTTATTTTAATGTCTATTTTTATATTTTATGTATACATGTTGTAGAGTTTTTAATTTTGTGTGTTATTTTTGTAGGGAAGGCATAAACGGAGCATTTAAGGAGGAATGGTGTTTAGCAATCACAAATATGAGATTTAAGTCATTAGTGATGGATAAGTAAGGACTGGATTCTTGAGAGGCATCCTAATAGATTTATATACCAAACGAGTGGCGTATTGCGTACACAATTCTGTTGCCTTAATAATTGCTTTGATTTGCTTTTCTTTTGTTATTATCTTGATTTTCGCAGACAGGATCCAGACTTTTTGATATTTCACATTCACGATTTCTTTATTATGTTTAGCTAACAAGCGTCCTTTGGAAGATACTAGTTGACCGGTGCGTAATCACATGCGTATAACGCAAGCGCACGTAACGTTCAAGTAGTATAAAAAGTATCGATCCCACGAGGACTTAATACCTAATCTATTAATTTTATGAGGTCAAATGATTACTAGTATCTAACAGGTTGTTTGATTGATTTGAAATGGTGATGATTCTAAATTTAAAAACAAGTAAATAAAATTGCACGAAAGTAGGTTTAAGAAAATTCAATATTAGGAAACTATCTAGGGTTGTGAATCTTTCTAATATCTTTAAAAGATGAAGGGGTTATTTCATGGTTGTGTAATAAATCGGTTTACTAACCTGGAACACTAATTATGCAAAAAAGCCTATTTCGATGGTCAAACGCAAATACTCAGTTTAACCTAATTGAACCATATGTCTATGTCAACCAAATTATCTGGATTCATTAAGTTTAAGTTCCAATTGACTACCACCCCCGCCGACAGGTATATGTCTATCATGTAAGGAATATATTAAAGGGTTATCTATCCTCAAGGAAGATCGGGGACTATTAAGTCTAAGGCTGAAACCAAAAATTCATTTGTCAAGTTTATTTTAGATTAACCACATCAATCTTATTAGTGATCATAAAACAAAAAGCATTAAGCTTAAGACTTAATAAGTAAACCTTTAAATTACCCAAACTATAAAATAACCCTTTATAAACCGTTATTTTAGAATTCATCACAACCCCAGATAACAAATTTAGTTACGACACATAACTAGGGCTAGTAAAAACTTAAAAGTAAAAGACATAAAGTAAAAATGCTGAAAAGTAATTGCGGTAAAGTAAAGCTGAAAAGTAAATTACAATAAAATAAAATGTTAAGGTAAAAGGATCAACTTTTACTATTTACTATTTAGATATCTCCATTAATATAATATATTAACTTGTGATTATTTTACCAACCAGCCATATAGGCGGTAACCTGATTAAGTCAAATTAAGTCCAACCAGCCATAAAGGCGGAACCAAAATAAACCTGCCATATAAGCGGTAAGAAAATTTAATTACCAACCCACCAATCTGGCGGTATCCTTACTTAATCAGGTTTAAACCAATTTAAAATGAATTACCAACCGACCAATATAGCGGTATCCTTATTAAGTCAAATTTTAAATAGTGAATATATTATATTTAAGGGAGATTAATCTAAATAGCAATAGTAAAAGAATTACCTTTCACTCTAGCAGGGGGAAGTTACCTCCTCATATTGAATAGTAAAAACTGTAAAGTGTAAAAGTAAAAAATGTAAATTACTATTATTACAGAATGTAATTAAAATTAATTACAAAACTAGAATTTAAAAGAAACTAGATAGAAAACTCCCTATTTACATCAGAGAATTCAGAGAGGAAGGTACATCTGAAACTGAAATTTCGAGCTCTATTTATAGGCGTCCATAAGTGCCACGCGTCGCGACGCGCATGTTTCTTCTGCGTCGCGACGCGCTGATGTGGCAAGCTCTGATTCGTCCATTTCACATTCTTATCTGACACGTGGCGATTGCGGATAAGGTGATAAGGTGACATGTGGCAAGACGGCTGGCAACTCAATGATTATGCTGACGTGACGCTGACGTGGCGACACGTGGCGATAGTAACTGTCGGCACCATAAAATGATGACACGTGGCACGTTATGATTGGGTGATGATGACGTGCCAGTAACGTGGCACGTTGACTTGGTCAACTGGTGATGTGGATGATGATGTGGCTGACACGTGGCGACACTGGCAATGGCGATTGTCGGCACCGTAGGATGATGACATGTGGCACGGCGCACGTTAGCAGATCAGCTGTGATGGTGACACATGGCACGGCGCACGTTAGCAAAGTCCGGCGCACGTTAGCAAAGTCAAACTTCTCAGATTCTGACATGTGTCCCCGGTGCATGTTAGCATAGTGCGGCGCACGTTAGGCGTCGCGACGCGCCTAATGACCAAAATGCTCTTTTTTCTAATTTTCACTGTTTTTGGCTCCAAATCACCTCCAGAATGTCCTGAAACTTTATTTTATCTACAAAATAACACAAAACACATCAAAATATTCACAAAACTCAAGAAACTGTACAAAATGTTAGGTTAAATGAGTGGGAATAGTGATAGATTTACCACTCATCACACCCCAAACCTAACATTTTGCTAGTCCTCGAGCAAAATAAAGAATAAAATAACATAAACATCTTTAAAATAAAATTTAACTAAGCCACTTTCGTAGGGATCACGGTTGCATTTAGCATATGCAACAAGCTTTTAAACCCCTAGGTATCCCTATTAGACGAGTTGTAGTCTCGTGAGGGTTTACAGCAATGATACCCAGAAACATTTTACAAAAGTAAAAAGGTATTGAAACTAATGCACACAAAAGCAAAAAGACAAGCGAAAAGAGAATAAAGAAGTTAGTGACTAATCAGGTGAAACTTCTACTCCAAGTTACTAGTTGCTTTCTTTCTTTCTTTCTAAATTACCGAATAAGTAAATTCTCCAGTTATATTTACCATTCTCCATATACACAGCCAGCAAAATATTAATCAATTCATTTTTGCCCACAACAGTCACAAGTGTAGTTGATAAGAGAGTAATATTTATGTCCTAAAGTTTTATCAGAATTCACACCTTTTTGTAGCAATGGAATAATTTTTCTGATTTTTTTCTGATTTTTTCGTTGATTTTGATTTTTTTTTTATATATACAATATCTTCCATCTATATAGCGAGTGTTGGTCGTCGGTGGCTCCCAAACCAGTTGGCTTTAGGGCACCAAGTGTTAAGACACCCCTACGGACTTAATTACTCAGACTTCAAATATATATATTTTTGCAATATCTTTGATCCATATAGCGAGCTTTAGGCCAGTGACTCCAAAACCAGTTGGCTTTAGGGCACTAGGTGTTAAAACACCCTTACAGACTTAATAACTCGGATCTCAGACGTTTTTTATTTTATTTTTTTTACTCCATCACTTTTTGAGATGCTTCCTCTAATTAAACTAGAGCACTGAATATTACAAACTTTTCAATTATAGCTCATGTCCGTATGTTACTATGCATGTTGATAATACCTGCTAACTGAGCATATGAAGATCCATTTTAGTCAGTATTATGGAGAATTCACAAATTAAATAATTCAAAAGGAAATAAACAAAAATTAACTTGTTCCGAATTAGGTTTGAGATACGTCTCAGGAGTGGAAACTCCTTACTCAGCTATCTCTTACCAATTTAACCTTTTTAGTCAAAATAAAAACGCAAAAACGAAAATTTTTTTTGTAATTTTTGAAAAATTTTGAATTTTTTTTTTGTATTTTTCGAAAACATTTGGACTAAAATAAAAACAACAAACAACTAAAAATAAGATATTGATCAACTAATTCCCTCCCCCAAACCTAAATGAGACATTGTCCCCAATGTCTTAAACAGTAGTAGAAGAGTTTAGAAGATAGTACCTGGTAAACTGAAATTCTACACGAAAAGTTAAAGGTTAAGATCCAGATTAATCTGACGCCTCTTACCACGATCGCCCTCGGACCAATTTATCTTAGAAAGGATATGGTCAATTTGTGGTTCATATGCTAAGATTTGGTCAATTAGATCCGGAGCAGTTCTGGCAGTAAAGAAGAGTTTTTTCATAGGTTTTGTCACGAACCCATTTCTCTGGGCATCATCAAGAAACACACAAAGAAAATCATAAAATCCTTCAATGTAGTACAGTCCAAGCGGTTTCTGGTGTATGTTCTAGTTTGCCCAAGATAATACTGTAAAAATTTCCTCCAATGTACCCAAGCCACATGGCAAAGCAATAAAAGCATCAGCACGGTTAATCATTTCTACCAGTCGTTCAGACATACCTGGCACGATTAGCTCTTCTCCGTTTGGATCATTGGATGGTAGTGCAATTGCTTCAACCCATTTGGAGACGTAGTCTACAAAAACCAAGATGTACAGGTTTCCGAATGATAGAACAAAGGGTCCCATGAAATCTATACCCCACACATCGAATATCTCCACTTCCAGAATGTTTTGCAACGGTCCTTCATTCTATTAGAAATATTCCCCATTCTCTGGCACTGTCACATTGAAGAGCAAAAAGATAAGCATCTTTAAAAAGAGTGGGCCAGAACAAACCTGATTGTAGGACTTTGGCTGCAGTTTTATTTCCGCTGAAGTGTCCGCCATATGGTGATGAATGACAGTGTTGTAAAACACTGTTGACCTCCTCATGTGGAACACACCGTCTCAATAATTGATCAAAACACCGTTTGAACAGGTATGGCTCATCCCAGACATAGTGCTTGACTTTTTTGAAGAATTTCTTCCGTTGCTGAGTTGTCCATTCCAACGGCCATTTCCCTGACACAATGTAGTTGACATAGTCAGCATACCAAGGAGCATCTTGTTGTTTCATGGTGAACAGCTGTTCATCTGGAAAAGTTTCTTTGATTGACAGTTCTTTGCCAGCTGTTTCTCCACTCTCGAGCCTTGATAAGTGATCTGTCACCTGGTTTTCTGTCCATTTCCTGTCTTGAATCTCCACGTCAAATTCTTGTAGAAGAAGTATCCAACGGATCAATCTGGGTTTGGCATCTTTCTTTGTGATCAGATATTTGATTGCTGAATGATCTGTGTAGACCACCACTTTGGGACCCAGGAGATAGGAGCAAAATTTGTCAAAAGCGTACACAACTGTGAGTAACTCATTTTTAGTGGTTGTATAGTTGAGTTGAGCTTCATTCAAAGTTCTGCTGGAGCAGTAGATGGTGTGGAAAATCTTTGCTTTGCGTTGTCCCAAAACTGTACCTACAGCAAAATCACTAGCATCACACATTACTTCAAATGGAAGGGTCCAGTCTGGTGCTACAATGATGGGGGCAGAAATCAGCTTTTGTTTTAAGATCTCAAAAGCTTCATGGCATTCTTTGGTGAAGTTGAAAGGCATATCCTTCTCCAGAAGATTGCAAAGAGGTTTAGCAATCTTGGAAAAGTCTTTGATAAATCTCCTGTAAAAACTTGCATGTCCAAGAAAACTCTGAATCCCTTTGATTGATATCGGTGGAGGTAGTTTTTCAATTGTTTCAATCTTTGCTTTGTCTACCTCGATTCCCTTTTGTGAGATCCGGTGTCCAAGAACAGTGCCTTCATGCACCATGAAGTGGCATTTCTCTCAATTGAGTACCAGGTTTGTATCTTCGCACATTTGTAACACATGTTCCAAATTTTGCAAGCAGTGGTCAAAAAAGTCTCCAAACAAAGAGAAGTCATCCATGAAAACCTTCATACTCTGCTCCAGCATGTCTGAGAATATGGCCATCATGCAACGCTGAAATGTGGCAGGAGCATTACATAATCCAAATGGCATCTTACGAAAAGCAAAAGTACCATAGGGACATGTAAATGTAGTTTTCTCCTGATCTTTTAGTGCGATGGCAATCTGATTGTACCATGAATATCCGTCCAGAAAACAATTGAACTCATGTCCCGCCAGTCTGTCCAGCATTTGATCAATGAATGACAGTGGAAAATGGTCCTTCTGTGTTGATGTGTTCAACTTTCGGTAGTCAATGCATACTCTCCATCTAGTCACCGTTCTGGTTGGGATTAGCTCGTTATTTTCATTGGTAACCACAGTGATTCCTCCTTTCTTCGGCACACACTGCATAGGACTCACCCAAGTACTATCTGAGATGGGGTAAATGATTCCAGCATCCAACCATTTGATGATTTCTTTCTTTACGACCTCCTTCATGATTGGATTGAGTCACTGTTGATGCTCCACAGTGGGTTTGTACTCATCATTCATCAGAATCTTGTGCATACAAAATGATGGACTAATGCCTCGAATGTCTGCTATAGTCCAGCCAATGGCTCTTTTGTGCTCTCGTAATACTCTCAGCAACTTTTCTTCATGCTCCAATGTTAGTGAAGAAGAAATAATAACAGGTAATTCAGAAGAGTTTTCAAGAAATGCATACCTAAGATGGCTCGGAAGTAAATTCAGCTCCAACTGTGGTGGTTCTTCAATCGAAGGCTTGATTCGATCTTTCTTTGGCAGTTCCAGGCTTTCCACTTGTGGTGTTGATTTGAATCGGAATGGTTTGTCAAGGTAGTTGGTACATTCCAAGATTTCAGCATCTAGCTCGTTGTCAGTCATGTTGGTGATGCAAACTTCAAGTTTGTCTGTGGGAGTTGTATCAGTATCTTGAACGATACTATCAACAACATCAATTATGAAGCATTCTTCTTCCTTTTCATCACTGGGGAATTTCATGGCTTTGAAAACATTGAAGGTAACTTCTTTGTCCTACACTTTCATGGCCAGTTCTCTTTTTTGCACATCAATCACAGTTTTACCTGTAGCCAAGAATGATCTCCCAAGAATGATATGTACTTCTTTGTCTTCTTCCATGTCAATGATAATGAAATCTGCTGGAAGAATGAGTTTGTCGACTTTGACCAGCACATCTTCAACAACACCTCTTGGAAATGCGATCGTTCGATCAGCAAGTTGTAGTGAGACTGATGTATGCATTCCTTCTCCAATTTGCAGTTTCCTATAAATAGAAAAAGGCATCAAATTAAAACTTGCACCTAAGTCACATAAAGCCTTACCGATATAGTGTTCTCCAATGGTGCATGGGACAGTGAAACTGCCAGGATCTTTCAACTTTGGGGGAAGTTTCCTTGAATGATGGCACTGCATTCTTCCGTCAATACTACTGTCTCGTAGTCTCCCAATCTCCATTTTCGTGAAAGAATGTCTTTCATGAATTTTACATAGCTGGGCATTTCTTCCAAGGCTTCTGCAAATGGAATATTGATGAGAAGCTTTTTGAACACCTTCAAGAATCGAGCAAACTGCTTGTCCAGTTTGTTTATCTGAAGTCGCTGTGGAAAAGGTGGAGGTGGAGTGATCTGATCTTTTTCTTTTTCCTTTGCTTCTTTTTCCTCCATCTGTTGCTTTGTTTCTTTTGAACCTTCCTCAATTGTTGCCTTGATTCCAACATCTTTGTTGATTTCAGTACCATTTTTCAAGGTGATGGCTTGACATTGCTCCTTCACTCGGTTCCTTGGATTGGGTTCTATGTTGCTGGGAAGATTACATGGCGGTCTGTAACTTTGAGCATTGGCCAGTTGTCCGATTTGATTCTCCAGTGCTTTGATGGAAGCAGATTAGCTCTGAAAGATATCATCATATGCTGCTTGTTGCTTTTTGAACATCTCTGCAATCCATTCTTTCATTTCTGATTCTTTTTCATTTTCATGGCCTTTGTTCTGTTGTTGAAATCCTGGTGGTGGATAGTTCTGCTGTTGGAATCCAGGTGGTGGATTGTTCTTTTGCCCTGAATTGTTGCTTCATGTGAAATTGGGCTGATTCCTCCACCCTGGGTTGTAGGTGTTGGAATAGGGATTGTTCCCCTGTCTGTTGAAATTGTTGACATAATTCACTGTCTCTTCAAGTTGGTTGATTCTGGTGCTCCTCCATATGGTGAACTTATGGATCCACCATTAACTTTCATGTTAAGAATTTCCAGATTTTTGCAAATCACATCCAGCTTGGAATTCAGTGCTGTGTTGGCTCCAACTTCATAAATTCCTGCAATTCTTTGGATCATGCTCATTTCTGTTGGCCATAAAGAATTGTTGTTGGCCATTTCTTCAATTAAGTCCCAGGCCTGATCCTCTCCTTTTGCCATCAAAGCTCCTCCAGCAGCAGCATCAATTGTGGTTCTCATTATTCCAGAAAGTCCATTGTAGAAGGTTTGGAATTGTAGTCACTTTGCGATCTCATGATGAGGACATTTCCGGAGTAAATCTTTGAATCTTTCCCAAGCTTCGCAAAGGGATTCTAAATCTTGTTGCACGATGGATGTGATGTCATTCCTCAACTTTGCAGTTCTGGCTGGTGGAAAGTACTTTGCAAGGAATTTTGTGGCTAAAGTGTTCCAAGTTGTGATGGAACCTCCTGGTAACGAATGTAGCCAAGCTTTAGCTCTGTCTTTCAGAGAATATGGAAAAACCCGTAGTCTCATTGCTTCTTCAACTTCTCGGTTGTAATTGAAAGTACCGCAAACTTCCAGGAAGTTGCTGATGTGGGCATTAGGATCTTCAGTTACATTTCCCCCAAACTGTACTGACTGCTGAATCATCTGGATGCATGTTTTGATGTCACCCGCATTTGCTGGTAAGGGAGGAAGTACGATATATGAAATGAGTCCGTAAACCACCAGAATGGTTCTGTCTCGAATGGGAATTTATAATGCAAATTTCAAAGGTTCAGGTTCCATGTTAATGATTGCTTCTTGGCCTTCTCGTCTTTCCCTTCTCAACTGTCTGATGATTCTTTCAATTTCTGGGTCAAGCGGTCGGAGTTCAAAGCTTCTGGTTCGTCTCATGTAGTTTCTGAGAACCTGAAACACAAGAAAACAAAAACAATAAATAAAAAGAAATTAAATACAAGTAACGTATCTAACCCCAAAACTAATTGTGAAAGATAAATAAGTCCCCGGCAACGGCACCAAAAACTTGACCGTGCGTTATCACATGTGTATAACGCAAGCGCACGTATCGTTCAAGTAGTATAAAAAGTATCGATCCCACGAGGACTTAATACCTAATCTATTAATTTTATGAGGTCAAATGATTATTAGTATCTAACAGGTTGTTTGATTGATTTGAAATGGTGATGATTCTAAATTTAAAACAAATAAATAAAATTGCACGAAAGTAGGTTTAAGAAAATTCAATATTAAGAAACTATCTAGGGTTGTGAATCTTTCTAATATCTTTAAAAAAAATGAAGTGGTTATTTCATTGTTGTGTAATAAATCAGTTTACTAACCTGGAACACTAAATTATGCGAAAGCCTATGTCGATGGTCAGACGCAAATACCCAGTTTAACCCAATTGAACCATATGTCTATGTAAACCAATTATCTGGATTCATTAAGTTTAAGTTCCAATGATGGCTACCCTCGCCCGACATGTATATGTCTATCATGTATGAAATCTATTAAAGGGTTATCTATCCTCAAGGAAGATCGTGGACTATTAAGTCTAAGGCTGAAATCTAAAATTCCTTTGTCAAGTTTATTTTAGATTTACCACATCAATCTTATTGGTGATCAGACAACAAGAAGTATTAAGCTTAAGACTTAATAAGTAAACCTTTAAATTACTCAAACTATAAAATAACCCCTTATAAACCGGTGATATTAGAATTCATCACAACCCCGGATAACTAACTGAGTTACGACACATAACTAGGGCTAGTAAAAACTTAAAAGTAAAAGACATAAATTAAAAATGCTGAAAAGTAATTGCGGTAAAGTAAAAGCTGAAAAGTAAATTACAATAAAATAAAATGCTAACGTAAAAGGATCAACTTTTACTATTTACTATTTAGATATCTCTCTTAATATAATATATTAATTATTTACCAACCAGCCATAAAGGCGGAACCAAAATAAACCTACCATAAAGGCGGTAAGAAAATTTAATTACCAACCGACCAATCTGGCGGTATCCTTGCTTAGTCAGGTTTAAACCAGTTTAAAATGAATTACCAACCGACCAATATAGCGGTATCCTTATTAAGTCAAATTTTAAATAGTTAATATATTATATTAAGGGAGATTAATCTAAATAGAAATAGTAAAAGAATTACCTTTCACCCTAGCATAGGGAAGTTACCTCCTCATGTTGAATAGTAAAAACTGTAAAAGTAAAAAAGTAAATTACTATTATTACATAACGTAATTAAAATTAATTACAAAACTAAAATTTAAAAGAAACTAGATAGAAAACTCCCTATTTACATCAGAGAATTCAGAGAGGAAGGTATATCTGAAACTGAAATTTCGAGCTCTATTTATTGGCGTCCATAAGTGCCACAAGTCGCGACGCGCACGTTTCTTCTTGCGTTGCGACGCGCTGACATGGCAAGCTCTAATTCGTCCATTTCATATTCTTATCTGACACGTGGTGATTGCGGATAAGGTGATAAGTGACACATGGCAAGGCGGTTGGCAACTCAATGATTATGCTGACGTGGCGACACGTGACGATAGTGACTGTCGGCACCATAGAATGATGACACGTGGCACGCTGTGATTGGCTGATGATGACATGGCGGTGACGTGGCACGTTGACTCGGTCAACTGGTGATGTGGATGATGATGTGTCTGACACGTGGAGTGACACGTGGCGACACGTGATGATGGCGATTGTCGGCACTGTAGGATGATGACACGTGGCACGACGCACGTTAGCAGATTGGCTGTGATGGTGACACATGGCATGGCGCACGTTAGCAAAGTCCGGCGCACGTTAGCAAAGTCAAACTTCTCAGATTCTGACATGTGTCCCCGGCGCATGTTAGCATAGTGCGACGCACGTTAGGCGTCGCGATGCGCCTAATGACCAAAATGCCATTTTTTCCAATTTTCACTGTTTTGGCTCCAAATCACCTCCAGAATATCCTGAAATTTTATTTTATCTACAAAATAACACAAAACACATCAAAATATTCACAAAACTCAAGAAACTGTACAAAATATTAGGTTAAATGAGTGGGAAATAGTGATAGATTTACCACTCATCACTAGTGCTATTATTACTCACCCTTTTCAGGTACTATAAATTCAGCCCGTCATTGCACTTTGAAGGCATCCAGATTTGAGAGAAAAATACATAAAAAGAAGAAGAAAAATAAAATGGAAGCCACTTCAAGAAGACGAGTTGAAAACATTTGTGTGTTTTACGGTACTAGTGTTGGTACTAAACCACAATACATAGAAGCAGCACAGGAATTGGGTCGAGTCTTAGTTGAAAGGAATATGCACTTAGTATACGACGGAGGCAATCTTGGACTTATGGGGATCATTTCAAAAGTCGCACAGGAAGGAGGCAGTCCAGTTCAGGGAACATCCCAAAACCCTTCGCAGAGGCAAATCTGATAGGTCCATCAAACGGAGAGGAACTGATCGTACCGGGAATTTCCGAGCAACTAGTTGAAATGATTAACCGTGCTGATGCTTTTATTGCTTTGCCAGGTGGCTTGGGCACATTGGAGGAAATTTTTATAGTGCTATCTTGGGCGAACTTGAACATACACTAGAAACCGATTGGGCTGTTTAACGTTGAGAGATTTTATGATTTTCTTTGTGTGTTTCTTGATGATGCTCGGAGAAATGGGTTCGTGACAAAACCTATGAAAGAACTCTTCTTTACTGCCAGAACTGCCCCATATCTAATTGACCAAATCTTAGTCTTTGAACCACAAATTGACCCTATCTTTTCCAAGATAAAATGGTCTGGTGATGATCATGGTAAGAAGCGTCGGATAAATATGTATCTTAACCTTTAATTTCCTTTCTAGATGTAGCATCTCAGCTAACCAGGTACTATCTTCTAAACTCATCTTCTACTATTTCAGACATTGGGGACAATGTCTCATTTAGGTTTGGGGGAGGGGAATAGTTAATAGTATCTTATTTTATTGTGTTATTTTTAGTCCAAAATTTTTCGAAAAATTCAAAAAATTGTAAAATTTTACAAAAATTAAAAAAAAAAAATTTGTGTTTTTGTTTTTAATTTCATTAATCAGGTGAAATGGTGAGAGATAGTTGTGTAAGGAGTTTCCAGTCTTGATAAGTATCTTAAACCCATTTTCGAAACAAGTTAATTTTTATTTATTTCCTTTTGAATTATTTAATTTGTGAATTCTCCATAAAACTAACTAAAATGAATCTTCATATGCTCAGTTGGCAGGTATTATCAACATGCATGGTAACATACGGACATGAGCTGTAATTGAAAAGTTTGTAATATTCAGTGCTCTAGTTTAATTGGAGGAAGCATCTATAAATGGCAATGGAGCAAAAAAAAACGTCTGAGATCCGAGTTATTAAGTCCGTATGGGTGTTTTAACACCTAGTGCCCTAAAACCAAATGGTTTGGGAGTCATTGGCCCAAAGCTCGCTACATGGATCAAAGATGTTGTAAAAAAATATATATCTGAAGTCTGAGTAATTAAGTCTGTAGTGGTGTCTTAACACCTAGTGCCCTAAAGTCAACTGGTTTGGGAGCCACTGGCCCAAAGCTCACTACATAGACGGAAGATATTGTATATAAATAAAAAAAATCCAAAATCCAAAAAAAAAAATAAAAAAATATTCCATTGCTATAAAAAGGTGTGAATTTTGATAAAACTTTAGGACAAAAATATTACTCTCTTCTCAACTACACTTGTGATTATTGTGGGCAAAATGAGTTGATTAATATTTTGTTGGTTGTGTATATTAAGAATGGTAAAAATAATCGGAGAATTTATTTATTCGGTAATTTAGAAAGAAAGAAAACAACTACTAACTTGGAGTAGAAGTTTCACCTGTTTAGTCACTAACTTCTTTATTCTCTTGTCTTTTTTCTTTTGTGCATTAGTTTTACTATCTTATTACTTTTATCAAACGTTTGTGGGTATCGTTGCTGTAAACCCTCACGAGACTACAACTCGTCCACTAGGGACACTTAGGGGTTTTAAGGCTTGTTGCATACGCTAAATGCAATCGTGATCCCAACGAAAGTGGCTTAGTTTAATTTTAATTATTTATTATATTATTTTGCTCGAGGACTAGCAAAATGTTAGGTTTGGGGGTGTGATGAGTGGTAATTATATCACTATTTCTCACTCATTTAACCTAATATATTGTAAAGTTTCTCGAGTTTTGAGAATGTTTTGATGTGTTTTAGTTTATTTTTTAGATAAAATAAAATTGGGACTTAATGGAATCAACTCAAGGCTAAAATGATGAAATCCGGAGGAAAAAATGGCGAAAACGGAAATTTACTATACGCTTCACGAAGTGCAGTCCTAAATTCTTGTTTTGCATAAGTTTCGTATTCTGGCCATAACCTTTTCATCAGATATCCGATTGAGCTGATTCAAGTTTCAGATTAAAGAAGACTCAAAGATCTACAATTGGAAGAATAAAATAATTTCGAATTCTGAAGATTTCATGACCGAAATTGATGAACCATCTAAAATTGTGTTATGTTTAATTACTAAAGTCATTATAAAAAATATAAAAATTTGTCAAACTTCCACCAAGCATGTTTGGTGGAGTGTTTTGTGTCTTGTTTGGTGCCTTGTTTGGTGCCATGTTTGGTGGAGTGTTTGGTGGAGAGTTTTGTGGCATGTTTGGTGGAGTGTTTTGTGGAGTATTTGGTGGAGAAATTGGTGGAAGCCTTTTCTTTGCCTATAAATACCAAGCCATTTCATTTGTAAAACTCATTCTTTTCTTAAGTTTTTGTAAGGAATTTAAGGATGGCATCTTTTTTGTTTATTTTTTGTAATTTAAATTATGTAATTTTATTTTCAGTAATAGTAGTAGTTTCTTTTCTTTTCTTTTATGTTTTCTAGTTAGATTTCCGCTGGGGGAAGGGTGAAGCTTTTATTATTTTAGTTTAGATCAATCTCCCTTAATTATAATATGGAAATTATAATTTAAATTAAAGGATTACTGCCTTAATGGCTGGTTTTATTTATTTGACATAATGTGACACCGCCTATATGACCGGTCTTTAGGCGACAAATGATTACCGCCTATATGGCTGGTTTATGGACAAATAATAACACCACCTTTATGGTCGGTTGGACTTAATTAGAAATCTGACATAATGGGGATACCGTATGTATGGTTGGTTGGTAATATCACTGATAATTTCTATATTATAATAAGGGAGATTTCTAAATTAGAATTAGTAAAGGTGGATCCTCTAACCCCCACATTTTATTTCTATTCTAGGGAAGTGATGAAACACAACATTCACATACTTAATAATTGATTTAATTATATATTGGGTAATTCTTTAGTTTGTTTATTGAATCTTAAGCTTAATGTTTCTTGTTGCCTGATCACCAATAAGATTGATGTGGTAAACTTAAAATCAACTTGGAAAAGAGATTTTAGGTTTCAGCCTTAGATTCAATAGCTCACGATCTTCCTTGAGGATAGATAACCCTTTAATAGATTTCCTTACAAGATAGCAATATACCTGTCAGATGGGGGTAGCCATAATTGGAACTTGAACTTAATGAATTATGATAACTTGATTAACATATGAATATGATTAATTGAGTTATTTTGGGTATTTGCATCTAACCATCGGAAGAGGCTTTTGGATTTCTTCGTGTTCCAGGTTAGCAAACTAATTTATTACACATATGTAAGAGAATCAATTCATCATTAGAATAATATTGTGTGGAATCACAACCCTGGATTTTTGTGTCTTTTGTTTATTTTTCATTTGTATTTTCTTTTGTGTCTTTATTTATTTATTTAGCAAATCAACATTCAACCAACCAAAAGCAATCAATCTCTTCTCCATTTAATTAGATATATGTAAATAAATAGTATCAATAATTAATAATAACAGTAGAAATCAAGTCCTCGTGGGATCGATATTTTTATACTACTTGAACGATACGTGCGCTTGCGTTATACGCGTGTGATTACACCGGTCAGTTGGAACCTATTTGATCACATGTAACATAGGAAGGTTAATTTTTACTTGCTTTAAATGTTATAAGATTTCACCATTAGGGTCTGTAGCTCTCGCAGTAGGCCTAAGAGCTTGAGGGAAAGGTACTCGAACTGGGATATTGGGCACTTGTTCTTCTTGAGAAGTATTTGTACTACTATCTTTGGGGTCACCTATAATGTTGCAGGTGTCCTGCATCTCTACCTTTTTACCACTCCTAGTGATTATGTCATTAACACATTTTACATTGGATGCCTGTAGGCATTGTATTTTTGCATGTGAAACCCGATGATGAGTCTCATTTGGAGGCACTACCTTTTGAGTCACGGAAGCCGCGGGAAACGGATATCGGAAGGGGAAATTCAGAATAAACAAGTTTCACTGTTTTCGTTCGTGCTGCGTTCATGTATACGTTCGAACG
Source organism: Zanthoxylum bungeanum (assembly GCA_019454045.1). Classification (NCBI taxonomy): domain Eukaryota; kingdom Viridiplantae; phylum Streptophyta; class Magnoliopsida; order Sapindales; family Rutaceae; genus Zanthoxylum; species Zanthoxylum bungeanum. The sequence continues at coordinate 29,221 of SKCR01009323.1, forward strand.
CCAAACAGATTGCGGGCGTTCGTGTCGCGTTCGACGAAGCGTTCGAACGGTGTCGGTAATTCTGGTTTTGTTGCTAGCCTCACACCCAAGCCCAATTAGCTCCCCAAAGCCCATAAAACACATCCCAATTTAATTAAATTAAACATTGAATTAAATAAAATATTTAAACCATTTACCAATTAAATAAAACACAAAATATAATCATACCTAATTAAGATAAATCAAATATATTAACTTCCTAACTAAAAAAATCACATACTAAATTAAAAAGATGTCATGCCTAATTAAAATCAATCATAACCAATCTAAAGATATTGTATTCCTAATCTAGCCAAGATTTTTCCCCCCTCAATCTAATCCTTTCCTTGTCCAACACCAAATCAAATCCTCATTTTAATGCACCAAATCCATTCCTTGTGAGACAAGGTGAAGCCATAGCCATTCTCTATATAAACAACACATCTCCAAGGCATTCCTCTCCCCCTAGTTCACCCATCACAAGAAATAAAAGAAGAAAAGAATTTCCAACCCCTAGCTCATACACAACACACAGGAAAATTACAGGAAGAACACACCCAAAAACAGTAAGCAAAAAAATACAGAGGAAACGGTAGCGAAACCACAAGGAAACAGCAGCAAAACGGACTCGAAACAGTAGCTTGAGCGGCAAAACAGCGAAGGAAAAGGCAAACCAGTGAACCAGAAAGGTTGCGGAGCTTTACCCCTTCCGATCTTCGTGAAACGCGAGTCCGAGAGACGGCTTAAAAGGTTAGACCTGAGGGTACTTTTCACACTCATCTTTACGTGATTTTTGTTATTTATTTTGATTATATTTTACTTATTAGTTGAATCTTGTTTGTGTATGATGTGTGTTATGGGTATTGGATGAATAAAAGAGTGTCGTCTCTCGTGGTATATAGGATGGAAACCCAGACGTAAATTTCGTAGCCGAATCCGAGTGGACGGTAGTGCGGTCTGTACTTGGGATACAACTCCACGTACCACTTGAGTAAACGGCACATTCTCTTGTTTCATGCTGCTTTGATTTATTTATTTATTTTTCGTCACTCGAATTCTGCATGTTGCTTATTTACGTATGATTCGATCGAGCGCATGGGCTTAGTAAGTGGAATAAAAGATCCCCTATGGGGAAGGGTTAAAGCCCTTTACCACGATGCTTCGCCGCGCCGGTTGATGTGTGCTCGGTTGAATGCAAGACACGTTCAATCGGGCATACTAGTTTGATATTATTGCTTTTAATTCTATGTATGCATGATTCAATCGAGCGCATGGGCTTAGTAAGTGGAATAAAAGATCCCCTACGGGGAGGGGTTAAAGCCCTTTACCACAATGCTTTGCCGCGCCGGTCGATGTGTATTCGGTTGAATGCAAGACACATTCAATCGGGCATGCTAGTTTGATATTATTGCTTTTAATTCTATGTATGCATGATTTAATCGAGCGCACGGGCTTAGTAAGTGGAATGAAAGATCCCCTATGGGGAAGGGTTAAAGCCATTTACCACGATGCTTTGCCGCGCCGAATGATGTGTGTTCGGTTGGATGTGAGATACGTTTGATCGGACATACTGAGCTTGACATTGTTGTCTTTATTCTTTGTGGTTGTATGCATCAGGTCTGGTTCCGTTCGAACGCGTCCTCGAACGCTATAAGAAACGCGAACCTTCTGTTTCCCGTTCGAACGCGTTTTACAAACGCTACGCGAACGCACACGCACTTTCTTGGTCTTATCATGCATCAGGTCTGGTTCCGTTCGAACGCGTTCTCGAACGCTATACGAACGCGAACCTTCTGTTTACCGTTCGAACGCGTTTACGAACGCTACACGAACGCGCACACACTAAACTGAGTTTGTCTTATCATATTCATGCATAATTGCCTCTTGGTTGATCTTTCTTGTATTATATAGCCAATCATATTATTTGTATTCTTGCATTTATCCATTCTATGTGTTCTTGGGATTGTATTCAAGCATGATTAGGCTATTAGCATGTTATTTGGTTAATAGGTTCATGAGATAGTACTCAAGCATGATTAGGTTGTTCTTAGTTTTCCATATCATATGATCGAGAAATGTTCATGAGATTGCCATGTGATGTTGCATGTTGTGATGACTAATTCCCTGCATGTAGAGTTAGAAGCATGATACTCTTGGAAATAAGTGTTACTTAGGCCTGATTAAATTATTACACAAATCCTTTCATTACAAGTGACATAAGTAAGGGACCATTCTGAACCCAACGGTTTGAGGTCTTCCCTTGTGAGGGGTGAGTGCGGCCTTAAATCACATTTTCCCGGTTCACACCGGGTGGCGACTCCATTATTCTCCGGTTTAGTCCCCCGTGGCTACTCCGTACTCCCGATCGGGCCGTGAGCCCGGGACAGCATGCGTCGCCCAGTTTCTGTGTTCCCACAATGCCTCATGATTAGCCTGGGCCATGTGTTACCCTTGTGGATTTGGTTGTGCCTGAGATGGGAATTTTCCTGACTCCTACGCACTTAACACGTTAGTTAATTTAGAGACTTGACTCTTATCTTCTTATTGTCTTCAACCACCTGAGCTATCAATGATTCAAACCTTTGATTAGTTTTACTCTGGCCCTCTATAAATGCATGCACAGCGTCCTTTAAAGAATTTTTAGGAATGATAGGTGTGTGATACTGGGGGCACTATAACCTTTAGGTTGTGGTGTCTGACTAGGCTAATGAGACTCATGTTTCCAACTGAAATTGGGTGGTTCCGCCAACCAGGATTATAAGTGTCTGAATATGGTGTATGAGGCTTCTTGTACATCCCTAAGGTATTGCATTGTTCCTCATAGGTTTCCCTTATCTCACCATATATAGGACACTCGTGGGCCAGATGGTCAATCCATTTACACACAAAACATACCCCTTGAGGTTCTTTCTGGCCTACCGCATACATAGTTTTGATATCTTTTAAAGGTCCTTCTGGCGGAGGCATACACCACTTTAGGCAAGAGGATAATCTTAGAGCACAGGTTGAACATGTCATGTCAGTGCTATCAAAGGCATTAGGTCCAGTCTAAGTGTGGGATTTTTCGGCTAGGTCATTTAAATACTCTAATGCCTCATCAGGGTCCTTTCATCTAAACTCACCATTGCAAATTGTCTCAATGAATTGGCGCTCCATAAGGGTTAGACCATCATAAAAATAACTTACATACCCATGGTGAGGACAACTAACTAACACCTCTTTAAACCTCTCCCAAGTTTGATAAAGGGTTTCACTGTCTTTCTAGGAGAATGTAGATATTTGTATTTTTAGGGCATTATTCTTATGGTGTGGGAAGTATTTATTGAAAAAAATTTGTGACATCTCACCCCATGATCCTATTGCATGAGGTCTTAAAGAGTACAACTAGCTTTTAGCTTTGTCCTTAAGGGCAAAAGGGAAGAACTTAAGTCTAATTATGTCTGTTGTCCCAAATCGGTCATGAAAGGTTGCTACAACCTCTTTAAACTCCCTAATGTGCACATAAAGGTTCTCATTCTCCTCAGAGAGATGGTTACAATGAACTAATTCACTTAATGAAAATGTCAGCAATAACTTAATTAAAGATATGGATTGGATTTGTAATGTAAAATAAAACTATGAGAAATACTTAAGAGTTATCAGTAGAGAAAAGCAGTAAAGTGTTAGGAATCCCTCTTGTATCAAATCCCTATATTCAGTAATTGATTCATTTTATTACTCAATTGAAGGTTTCACATCCCAAACCAACAAACGGAAGATATTTCAATCAAAAACATATTAAATTCTAAGGTAATCGATGGATTATTTTCTCTATGTTAACATCACACAATGTTATCGATATGACCTATCTAACATCGACAATATACCCTCAGGAAATACTGCAGCAGAAGATCAACTCATAAAATAATATTATCAGTCACAACTGAGTTCCCCAATTACACATAGAAGAAGCATGACTATTCCTATATGCAAGTTGGTAAAACACAATCTCTAGATTATAAATCAAAAGATAATAAAGAACAGTAAGATATCAATTATATTAAATGTTGATGAACATTCAGGAACGAAAAACATAAACATAAGAACTTAATTACAAGAGTTCATCTTTAGCTTTGCGTGGGAGATTAGTTCTCCATATAGAAGAGAGACGTAGCCTTGATAGGTCGGAGGAGCATCATGTCTGGCGTGGAGCTTCCTCGTTCTTCTCTCTCAAATATATGACTTCAACTCTTTGTTGTGTGTCTTCTCTCTATTTTTCTCCTCTTTTATGGTTTATATAGAGAAGTCTCGGAGTCCTTATGCATATCAAACATGACTAAATTAAGTTTATGGGGTCTTTTAGGGCACCGTAAAGTGGCACCGGGGCGCCCAACTTGCTGGATAATGTATGGAGGCAATACTGTGGAGGCGTCGCGGTGCCCTCTAGTGCTATGTTTTCTGTGTTTCTGTTCTTCCTGCGTGCTTTCGATGTGTCCGTAAGGTCCCGAAACATGTGTAATTGCTCCAATATTCATATTCTATTGCTCCCTAATAATAAGACATAAAATAAACTATAATTAAGATCAAAACACATGATAATCAAGCCGAATTAGTGATGTTCAAAGTACATTTTCATGCACTTATCAAGCCTATATCTAAAACTCAAAGTGTAAAGGTTTGGAGTGAACCTTGTGTAAAACTCTTGGCTGCAGGTGAGCCACGATAAAAACTCGATTGATAGTGAAAAGCTTCAAACGCGCCTTGGGGGAGTGAACGTAGGCACTATTGACCGAACCACTATAAATCACGGTGTCATTTTCTCTATCCCTTAAACTCTTTACATATCACAAGTTTTATTTATTACATGCTTATTGATTAGAAACTTGCATATAGGTAATTTATTCCAATAGAGAAAATTGATCTTATGTTTAATTGGTAAAACAGTTAAAATCGGCAAAGCTTTTTATTTTTGCATATTTAGGTCATAACCCAATTCACCCCCATCTTGGAATATAGAGATTTTTTGTCGCTATTGCTTGTAGGTAATTTCAATTGGTGTTAGAGCGAGGTTTTCTCAACAAAGACTTAACCTTTCGAGAAAACGATCATGGCTTCTACAAGCAACTCATCAAATCTTGTCGAGGGATTTTCTATTACAAGACCTTCATTCTTCAACAAAACCGATTATAATTATTGGAAGATGATGTTTCTTAACTATATTTTAGTCGTAGATACACAATGCTTCAAGGTGATAACACGGGGTGTAAGAATGCCAATGAAGAGGGATAGTAATGGTGTGGAGATTCCTAAGCCCCATATTGAGTGGACCGATAAGGAACTTACACAAGACTCTGCAAATACTAAGGCACTCAACCATCTCCTATGTGCCATTGATCGTAGTCAAATTAACAAGCTTCCGAAGTTTGGAAATGCACATGAGCTATGGAAGTATCTAGAAATGATCAACGAGGGCGCAAGTCAAGTGAAGGAATCAAAGATCAACCGGTTCATGTGCAAATTGGATAGTTTCAAAATGGAATCCGGGGAAGAAATTGATCACATGATTTCAAGGTTCACAATCATTATAAATCATCTAGGTGCTTTGGGAAAAATCATTGGGCCAGCCGATCAAGTGAAGAAAATCCTTAGGTCACTCCCGAAAGAATATAGAAGGTACACCTCCTCCATCAAAGAATTAAAAGACATGAACACTTTGAAGCTAGATGATTTAGTTGAAAAATTACTTGAATATGAATTGGAGATCAAAATGGATCAAAATGAGGAAATGGGAAAATAACAAGGAGGAATCTAGCCTTGAAAGCAAGAAAAAGAGATGATGCTAGCTCAAGTGAAGAAGATAGTGATGATGAGTTGGCACAAATAACTAATAAGGTCAAAAAGCTCCTTAAATCCGCAAAACTTAAAGGAAAGTCAAATTTGGATGAGAAGAAAAAAGAAAAAAAGGCCACCGAAGCACAAGAAAATAGTTTGCTATGAGTGTGATAAACCGAGTCATATAGCTACCGATTGCCCATTGAGAAGATTAAAAGAAAAATCCAAGAAAAAGACATTGAAAGCTACTTCAACTTGAAGCGATAACGACTCTAGCTTATCCGAGGAGGAAGAGATCAAAGAAAGAACAAATCTATCATTCATGGCTATCGAGGATGATGATTTTTTTTTGAAAGCGAAGAAGAAAATGTACACAACTCTCAAGATTATAATGATTTACTTGATGCTTTTAATGGATTAACTGAGTTGTGTGAAATGCTTAAAAAGAAGCATAAATTGATTAAAAATGAGGATTTATTGATTAAAAATGAGCATTCATCACTTAAAAATGAACGTGCATCTTGTATGGACAAATTCATGTTTTAGATAATGATATTATTTGCTTAAAGGCCAAACATGAAAAAGAAATAGCATGTTTAAATGATGAAAATACACGTTGAAAAGACAAAAAGCTAGAACGTGAAAATAGAATATCTAACATGCCATCTAGCTCAAAAACATATGATTGCAAGTCTATTTCGAATGAAAAAGTAATATATTTGCAAAATATTGTTAGCAAATTTACATTGGGACATAAAAATTTCAATATGCTAATTGGATCCCAAAAATGTGCTTTTAAAAGAGAAGTATTATGATATAGACCTTACATTAAAAGAAAAGTTTTGAAGAATTATTTTGTTAAGACATCTGATTTCAATGCTAACATTGCTATCAATGAAAATGTCACATGTCATGCATGTAATAAAAAGGGACACAAATTTTTTGAGTGCATCAATAAAAATGTGATTAAAAATGCATGGATTCCTCAAGGAATCAAAATTAACCCTCATGGACCCAAGAAAGGTTGGGTACCAAAGCACACTTGATAATTTTATAGGGGAGCTTTGGGAAGGATCTTAAAGAGAAATGTGAATTGATCCCAAAGGCTCAAAAGAAAT
>SKCR01009324.1:0-35943 GCA_019454045.1 Zanthoxylum bungeanum
AACCGAGCACGGATAGGAAAAATCATCACTACCATCTTGTAGTACTCTCCGAGAGCTTCTGGCGGGTGGCTCGGGCCGTGAAACAGAGCGATGAACCGGGATTGAGAGACCCATGTGCGCATGTTATCCTCTATTTTTCTCATTGTCAGCGGCGATCTAGGGCCGCCGCCGGCCACCTTTAGACGGGGGGTGACTAGGCTCACCCCCTAGGCCATCGGTCGACTGATGGTGGCCGGCTGGCCGACTGGCGAGCCTAAAATACCCAAATGCGTTTTGAGGGGTAGGGGTCGACTTGGGGGGTTTTTGTTTCTTATGTCATTTTTGCAATTAGATGAAACTATGAGATGTTTATAAGAGTTTATGAAATATTCTCTGCATGATACGACTCTTCGGGAATTGGTTGTTGATAATTTAATAAATCTTGATGATTATCTTGAATTACGACCAACTGACCCGAAGATTCAAGAGTCGGTTCTAAACTCTTATCTTCTTCAAGAACTAAGTTTCAAGGTTGACTACTTCCATTAATTACATCATTCTCTATAAACCTTACATTCATTGCCTCTATAATTGTAGAAGTATGGAATGAACAATAAAATCTATATCCCTTAGACCTTTCTGCATAGCTAATGAAAAAACCACTGATTTTCATTGGGTCTAACTTTTTTCTCTTGTGGATTGTACACTCTAACTTCATCCGGACAACCTCAAACTAGGTTTCCAACCTTTCCATAATTCAAAAGGCGTTTTGGGAATTGCCTTTGTTGGAACCTTGTTTAACACATACAACAGTGTTTATAGATTTACTCCACAAGGATAATGGGAGACTGGAGTTGCTAATCATACTCTGAACCATGTTCATTAATGTTCGATTTCTTCTTTCTACTACACCATTCTGATATGGTGAGCCTGGCATTGTGTATTGGGAAACAATACCTTCTTCCTCTAGAAACCTAGCAAAATGGACCTGGTTTTTTTCCTGATCCCGTGGACCTTTCATAATATTCTCCACCTCTATCTGATCTCACGATTTTAATTTATTTTCCTAATTGTTTCTCTACCTCTGCTTTATAGCACTTAAAAACATCTAATGCTTCACATTTATTATAAAGCAAATAGAGATACATGAATCGTGAATAATCATCAATAACAGAGATAAAAAATCTATAACCATTTAAGCACACTTCTGGAAATGGGCCACAAATGTCAGTGTGTACGATTTTCAAAATATCAGAACTCCTACCGGTACCTTTCTTGGCATTGTTAGTTTGCTTTCCCTTTATGCAGTCTACACAAGAGTCTTAATGACTTCATCATTTACTAATCTTTTGATTCGGTGAATGAAAATATGACCTAATCTTATGTGCCACAATATGGAGGATTTCTCATTTGAAATACTTCTCTTTACACCAATATCACCATGCATAGTCATAAGGTTATAATCAAAGGTAGGGTTTAAATAAAGTTTAAACAAACCATCATCAATAATCCCATCCCCAATAATAACAGAATCTTTTAACAAATGAAAAGATTTTCTAATAAAACTAAAACTAAAACCCAGAGGTAAGAGTCTTGAAACAAAAGTAAGGTTTCTTGAAAAAGACGGAATGTAAAAGATTTTATCTAAGTCTAAAACAAAGCCAGAATTAAGAACAAGTCTGTAGATACCAACAGCTTCGACATGTGAACGCATCTTGTTTCCTGAATAGATTGCACGTTCACTTTCCATCAGTTTCCTTTAGTTTAAGAAGCCATGCATGGTACTAGCAGCATGGATTGTAGATAGTCAATCCACCAAGTATTATGAGAAACATGAACCATATTAGATTCGTAACACACTATAGAGATATAATTACCTTTCTTTCAAGCTAAGTCTTGTATTTGGTGCAAGATTTCTTCATGTGGCCTTTCTTTTCACAGAAAATACACTTAACAGTGTCCTTATTAGCTTGATTAAGAGGCGCTTTTCCTTTTCCTTTGTCCTTCTTGTCATATTTCTTTCCACGAGTCACTATATGGGCACTTTCAATCCATACTTGATTCAACCTCCCTTCCTCTTTCACATAAAGAGTCAAAAGTTCATTAATTGACCATTTTTCCTTCTGTGTGTTATAGGAAATTTTGAAAGGTCCATATTCATTAGAAAGAGAAATAAGGATAAAGTGAACCAAAAATGACTCAGAACAATCAATCTACAAAGACATAAGTTGTGCAGCCAAATCTCTCATTTCCATAATGTGCTCATGCACTCCTTTGGTGCTATTGAATTTCAATGATGACAATTTGTTCATTAGAGTGCTTGTTATTGCCTTGTCAGATGTCTCAAATTGCTGTTGTAACATCCTCAATCCGGGAGATGCTACCGGCAGGGAATAGACCATACTATCCCCCTGAGCCTCTAACTTTCTAACTATGATCAACACTAATACTCTTTTCAAATGTAATCTCTCATACGGGACCAGTGCCCAAAACCATGACATAGTACAAAAATAGTTCACATACGACTAAACATACTAATATCAACTAACTCAAAAACTCTATACATGAATACCTATACACATCTTAGTATACAACTGCCTGGACTGGACTTTACTTAACTCGACTGACCCAATCTCTGACTGGTGGACTCAGACCCTCTAGTGACTGCCATCAGTTCCCGTCCTCTCGAGCTCGTCCACCGGGAAAACCTGCAAAATAAAGAAACTGGGAGTGAGGGGTTAGGCCGTTGTATGATCTAAGTAACTGGACGAAAACTGAAATACTGTTATAAAAATATTTGGTTCTTAAAACCAAAATTAAAGAAATAGCTTTATACAAAAACTTATTTTATGTCTGAAAACTCTGGGTTTCTTTTGAAAATCTCTTCTAGACTTTTTCTGTAAAATTTAAATTTTCTGTAAGTTTTTTTTATTTATTTATAAAACTGTTGTTTTCTGAAAAATCTCTTTTCTAAAAACCTTTCATGAAAACTGTGTCTAGAAGCTACCTCTGAAATCTATAACTATTTCTGAAAACCTGACGTATGGGGGCGTTACGTATCGCCGTCCCCTCATACGTCTAACTAGAGCTAGGAGTGCAAATCCATGACTGTGGGGCATTACGTATTGTCGTCCCCCAAAGCATGCCACTCATGTCCCTGAAACTAGTGGTCTTGAGGCGTTACGTATCGCCATCCCCAATGCCACTGAACTAGAACTACTGGTGTGGATCAATGCTACCCTCCAAGCTCTGAAACTAGGATATAGGGGCATCTATCATCCCTAGTCTTGAACTAGGATCTGGGGACGTTACGTATCGCCGTCCCCCCAATCCTCTACATGTACACATGTGTTGTCCGTCAATTCATGTCTGTATCCAGTTACATACTGAGGTGGGTTTTTTTCCCATGCCTTGAAAACCATAAAATCATACTTTGAAAACGTTTCTTTCTCAAACATAACTTAAAACATAAACTTTCATGAAATAACTGTAATAAAAGTCATCTAACGCCCTAAAGCGTAAAAATAAGTCTGATATGAAAAATAACAAAATGAAAGTCAATTTAAAAGGGAAAGTGTCCACTCACTGTTTTGGAGTTCCGCTAGCCTTTCTTCACTTCACTAGAGTAACTTGTAGTTCTTGTGATGATCTATCATCGATAATTTCGATTAGAAAATGGACTAAGAATATATAGATCGGAATCAAGCTAAGTTTGCTTATTCAAGTAAGGGCTATCACTTTGAGGCATATCGCACTTATATCATGATTTAATATATTCATACGGGTTGATACGAGACATTTAGGGTGGCTTCTAACACGCTGGGGTGGAATTGGAATGAATTAAAAATTGATTTGGGGAAATTTTGATATTGCGTCGTGATGCAAAGTGTTTCACGTCGCGATGCAAACATTCCAGAAATGGTTCTAAATTTTCCGTTTGCGCGTCGTGACGCCATCCTAATTTCCAGGTTTCTGCATTTGCTTTCTCAAGCCTATCTTTCCTAATTGCATCCTTAAAACTTCTATATCAATTTTATTACATAAACCATTCCCTTATACCACAATAAACATCCACAACCCTATCAATATCTCACTCAATACCAACTTACATCTATTCTATTAGCTTCACTTAATTTTCATCCAAAATTTAACATGTTGGGAGTGTTCCCCAATCACCATTTTTTTAGCACAACAACCACTCAATCATCATCATACTCAAGCTCTCAACATACTACAATTATCAAATCATTAAAACTCAAAGTATTTCAATTTGGGTCATGCTTTTCTTACCTCTTTTTCTTTGATTTTCTTAATCTTTCAAGCCTTACAAGGAGGTCAATGTTTTTCCTTGCTTCATCTTCTCCCTTTTTTCTTTCTTCTTTCTCTTTTCTCCTTTTCTTCTTTCCTCTTCTTTTTCTTCTTTTATTCCTTCACGTTTTTTTTTCTTTCTATCTTCTTTTGAATTTTGGGGATACTTGAATATTACCCCTTTTTATACTTGGCCATTTTAAGGGTAGAAAAGTGTTGAAATTTGGAGAAACTTGTGAATTACTAAAATGTCCTATGTTACTATTCATCTGAATTTTTAATCTGTATTTTTGGCTTGCTTTCTAGTTCGAATTTAGACAAATGTTCAACGTAAAAGTTGTAGATCTCGATCTTATCTTTTTGATGATATATAATTCATAAAAAGTGGAGTTCGTATGAGAAGGTTATGGCCCAAATACCATGGGCTTTCTGGAGTGGAACACTATAGAATTTAGTATCGGGATTTCGAAGGATTTACCGTTTATCCCCAAAGTCATTCCGTGAGTGTATTTGTGTTCTAACATACTTTATATTATGTTACCTTCACCCCGTGACACAACAAAACTACATTGTATCAGTAGTATAGACTACCGGTCGTTACAAATTCTTCCCCCCTTAAATAGGATTCGTCCTTGAATCTTTTTTAAACTTAGGATACTACTATAGGTCACAGAGTTTACGTTTCTTTCCAATCCATCAACTTAAACTGACTATATACTCATAACCATCTTTATTTCATTCTATTGGATTCTTACTTTACTGTAAACTAACTTACGTTAACCAGGTTCACTATGACTTGGTGACTAAGAGCTCTATTAAACTGATCATTCATCCTTTTTCTAATAAGTACGCCTTAGTCTTTCTCTTATCTTAACTTCTATTTCATACCTTATGCTTCTTAAATTCTTGATCGAGATGGGACTACTCGTCTTATTTTTCATAAAATTCATGCTGATTACTTTGCACTACGGCTATGCTACAGCTCTTACGGTGCATCAAAGAAGCCTCATTCTTAGATCTTTCATGAACTCTAATTACTCCATCTTATTCCCCACACCTTCTATTTCTTGACTGTCTAGACTTCTTATATCTATTCTACAAGAAGATATATACTAAGAGTCTTCTTGCTGAGAACTCAACACTCAACTTATTTTGCATAACTATTGGGTTAGGCTTTTCCATCTTAACTTAAGGATCTTTTATCTCTCTAAGTATTTGTGCTTTCTGTAACTGAGTTCCTTTACTTCGGCTTTGACTCTGAAAGATATATACATACATATATAAATACCAGGCTACTTACCGATTCCACCCTATAAATTTTCTTGCCTCTGCTTATTTGTATAACTTATGACCTTGTAGTGCAGGGTCAGGTTCTTTATGTACCTTTACTTTCATTAGTACTATAAGTTTGGTTACTGTAGTCCACACCAACTTGTTTTCCATAGTCTAGCACCGTCAAGGGTCGTTTTTCAAATACATGTAAATATTCACGACTTATAAATCTTATCTTCATCCGATGACAATGCACATATACCGTACCTTGAGGATTCACTGCTACGCTAAATGCAACATTGCAGTAACTTATCTTCTCGACTCCATACTATACTATATATCTACCAAACCACCCATATATGTGGCTAAAGTCGTCCTAAACTCGTAGTGGTTTGGTCAACATAGACTAGGGCTGGATACTTATGTGAGCTAACACGTAAAGGATCTTTTGCTTCATTCTGATACTAAGAACCTTTGTTGTTACATACTCTTGTCTTTGCTTATTGGGTATACTCCCCTACCGTTGTTGCACATTGACGATTTTACTTCCAAACCTTTTCCTTAGTATTCTTTTCATCTTCTGCTTTATTCTATTCTATATTGAGACCTCATTTAGTCTATGTCTATGTCTTCTTATCTGAGGGATATCTTCTTCCTTTATATATCTACTATTTCTTCTAACACTAATTCCATTGTATCTCAATCATTACTTGGCTACTACTTTATCTCTGTACCGCTCCATCTGAACAACTTCTTTCCTAACTCTTTTACTCAGAGCTGCCACTCACCTTTCATTCTGTTCTTAAACTACGTCTGAAGGTCTTATGTTCCGGCCTTCTCTCACTATACCTTCACTTATTCCTAGGAGTATCTTCAGATAACCTTCAAGGTCCATCTTTGCTACTATTGTCTAACGAGGGTTGGGAGGGTGGGAACTTATCCGAAGGCCTCCTAATTATGGTGATCTAAATACACATACTGATCATCTATGAGCTTAGAACTCTCGTGAATGTATATATATAATATTTTTACTTAAACTAGGGCACTACTGCTAAAAACTGTCTGGATTGCCTTCTCCAACTTTACTTCTGATCATTTCTAACTATCGCACACACTACCTTTTCTGCAAAATCCCTCTGGAGTCATGGTCTCTAAAAACTCTCTTGTGCTGTCTCTGCACTCCTTCCTATTTAGTCTCTATTGTTAAACCTTCTGAAGTCGTTACTTTCTCTCTCTGAATACTGCTAACCTCTCTCTGCTATTATTCCTTAAGAAACTTACTCTGCTACAAAGGTTTCTTTCTTGTCTCAGATCCTTGAACTTCTTACACCTTTACTTTCCTGAAAGCTCTATTAACTTCAATTACTTAGGACATCTCCTACTAAATCTTTGGTTTAGGTGCTACTCTTTACCTAGTCTTTCTTTCTCAATACCATGATACTCTTTATAAGTTGTTCACCATATTCCTGAGAATCGTTCTCCACAGTCTCTTTGTATTTCTAAGTCTTTACTTCTTTAAGGGTTCTTTAATTCAACGATGGCTTCCAAACTTAGCTCAACTTATTGTGGCTTCGAACTAATATATCTCATGCTTCTTATTTATGTTTCATTGGACTCATCAATTTGGTTGTCTAGACATCTCGCGATTTTTTAATCTGTCAGTTGCTCTTAGAGATGGCAAAAAGACCCGCCCGGGTCAGCATGGACCCGGACGACCCGGGTCCGGAATTAAAAAATCCGGACTCGGGTCTTTTAAATTAAGACCCGGGTGATTCCGGGTCCGGAAAAAAAATAAAAAAATAAAAATAAATTAGATTATAATAAAAAATATAAAATATTATGCATATATATATAATAATACTAGAATATAATAAAAAATTAAAAGAATTGAAATAAAACTAATAAAATTGACAAAATATAAATATAAATATAAAATAATACAATTAAATTTTTTTTTTTTAAAAAAAAAAATTCGGGTTCCCGGATCAGGACCGGGTCTACCCGTGTCCGGACCCGGGAATATTTACCTGGGTCCGCAATCGGACCCGGGGTAACCTAAACTCTTCCGGATCCGGATCCGGACGCGAGTCTGGCTGGACCCGGGTCTGGATCCGGATTTTGCCATCCCTAGTTACTCTTCTTTACTGGGCTCAAAGTTGAGGGGTGAGCATATGCATTCCTTAAGGATCTGTAGACACACATTTCTTTTTTACACTTAAGGTCGGTGATGATCTGGTTAAGTGTCTATATGCTTTCTAGAATCAAGGTTTCTAGAAGAAATGGTTGTCTTTCGTTCTCCAGGAACCTGGTCGACTACTCAATGTCTTAGGGTCTCACAACTATTATTAATTCCCTACACTACTATTTTCTCGTTATGTTATCTATGTGCTTGAATGTAGTACATTTCCTCGTTACTTCTTGCATCCCTCTTACCATTTGCATATCATATTTCTTTGCTCTACGCCTTGCTGCTGAGGCTAGTGGTGTTTCCGCTCTCTATTCTTGCTATAAGTCTCGACTCTAGCACTCTATCCTACTGTCCATACCGGTATTCATTTCTCTAATAGATATATCAAACCTCTCGGGTCTATTCTTGTATACTTCCATGAATTTCTACTGACTTGGGCTGATCTATAGGTTCTACTACATTTGGTCTATTTTGTGGACTCCTACTAGTCTTGCAAGGCTAGCGCTGACTTGCCTTGATCTTTGGCTATACTTGGTTCTCTTATTTATATCCTCGAAAACTTCCTTAATCTTTTTCTGGGTAATCTGCCTTCCAAGATCTTTCCATCTCTTCAAATAAACTCTCGTCAAGCTCCTTACATTTGTCTTTATCTTAAGCTGGGAAAGGATGGGGTAAATCTTTACATTTCTATAGTTATCGTTGTCTTTGTTCTAGTACTATGTGTCCTGGTAAAGTCTATTTCTCATGTGGGGTGGGTATGGTATAGGCTCTGTCAGGACAGCTTTCTTAACTGGTAAAACTAAATGGTTGTAAACTAGATAGCTTATGGTCTTGTCTCCATCAGATTACTTAGGGTAAGGTAAGTAATCGTTTCTGTTTACGACCTTTATTTTCCTGCTTGTGGACCTGGGTCTGGGTTTGGGGATCTAGAGTTCTCTACATCCTTTATGACTTCTCAGTCATTTGGAACTCTTAAATCTAATCCTGATTTCTTACTTCTGTTATCTTTTTGGCTTTTCCTCGTTACTCGGGGAACTTACTATCTATACGAAGTACCTAAAGACTATTAGCTCAACTTGAATGGTTTTTCTAATGAGGGAATGAATCTTACATATTCTAAACACTCTAATACTTGCTCGGGCTTTTTCTATTCTCTTTCTACTATCCTGGGTGGGTATCCTTAGAACTTCACTATCTTATTCTATCTCTTTACTTTTCTTTATCTCTAGCTACTTACACATCTATACGTCCTTTCTTGCTTTCTTATAGCTTTCCTATCCCACTCCCTAGGGTAACTTTTCTTAGATCATTACTGTTTAATTTCATAGCTCGTTCTGAACTTCTGGTGATAGGCCATGATAACTTTAGGAAAGTTTCTTATCTTGGATCTAAAGTATAACTGGTCTCGTAAGGAATATTATTCGAATGATTATGAAAGCTTATTAACTTGTCTATGGAACTTGAGGACGTACTCGAGGATCGGATACTAGAGAGGTAGTGCCCCGCATACAAGTATCTCAGATATACTATCTATACAAGACTCAACAGTCTACCCACTGCAGTCACTGACTCCCTAGATCATGCTCTGATACCATATTTGTAGCATCCTCAATCCGAGAGATGATACCGGCATGGAATATACCATATTATCCCCTTGATCCTCTGACTTTCTAACTATGATCAACACTAATACTCTTTTCAAATGTAATATCTCATACGAGACAAATGCCTAAAAACATGACATTGTACAAAAATAGTTCACATACGACTAAACGTACAAATATCAACTAACTCAAAAACTCTATACATGAATACCCATACACATCTTAGTATACAACTGCATGTACTAGACTTTACTTAACTCGACTGACACAATCTCTGACCGGTGGACTCAGACCCTATAGTGACTGCCATCAATATCCGTCCTCTCGAGCTCATCTGCCGGGAAAACCTGCAAAACAAAGAAAGTGGGAGTGGGGTTAGACCGTTGTACGAGCAAAGTGAGTGTACGAAAACTGAAATACTGTTATAAAAATATTTGGTTCTTAAAATCAAAATGAAGAAATAGCATTATACAAAAAACTCGTTTTCTGTTTGAAAACTCTGGTTTCTTATGAAAATCTCTTATATAGGTTTTTTTTTTTGTAAAACTTATATAAAACTGTTGTTTTTGAAAACTCTCTTTTCTAAAAACCTTTTTTTGAAAACTGTGTCGGGAAGCTACCTCTGAAATCTGTAACTGTTTCTGAAAACCTGACGTATGGGGGCGTTACGTATCGCCTTCCCCCCATACGCCTAATGACAAGAAACCCACTTGGATTCGAAATCCAAGCAAACCCCAAGCAACGGACAGAACCCCAAGAACCGCGAATATGATTTTGTAGAAACAAAATCCTTCCAAGGCCACAAAGAAGACCCACAAAGAACTTGCCCTTGAGAACCTTTAAGATGAATCCTTGTAGTGTTTTGCTAGCAATGGAGACGCCACTAAGTTTGCCAAAACTTAGATAAGTCGATTCAAACTTGAAAAGGGGAATCCCTCCCTTACAATAATTCGGCCATAGCCAAAGCTTTAAGCTTTTTGAGTTTACAAATTCGTTGGTTGCCTTCAAATGAAGAAGAAAGTAAGTTTAAATAGTGTTACAAAAAGAAACCCTAAAGGCAAAAAGACAATAATGCCCCTAAAAACGAAATTACACAAATATCAAGTCTTTAAGTCTTTTAAAGCCTAAAAAGCTTTATTCTAAACTGATTTGGGCCAAGTGAAATGGCTTTGGGCCCTTTCCATCGAAGCCCACATGCGCCTCTATTTGTTGGTTGCAGCTGGCCATAAAACTCTGAACTAATCCCGCCATTGCTTCTCTAGTCTTTTGGTCCTCTGCCTCGTAATTGGCCCTTCTGGTACTTGTAATGCGTCATTTGGTTTGTTGTCTGCCTGGATCATGTCATCCCCTCCTCCCTTGAAAAGGATTCGACCTCGAATCTGTACCTGCATCAAAAGGAGTTAAGTCAGAAACATTAAATGTAGCAGACACAGATACTTACCTTGTAAATCCAGCTTGTATGCATTGTCATTAATCCGTTCCAAAACTTGAAATGGACCATCCCCTCTCGGTTGTAGCTTAGATTTACGTTGTTCAGGAAATCTCTCCTTGCGCATGTGTACCCAACCCAATCTCCAGGCTGAAATACCACACGCTTTCTTCCCTTATTAGCATGAGAAGCATATTGCTCATTCTTTCGTTGTATTTGCTCTCTTGCTTTCTCATGTATGTGCTTCACCAAATCGGCCTTCCTTTTTCCATCGAGCCCCGCGTGCTCATCAACAGGCAAAGGTAACAAATCCAATGGAGTTAGTGGCTGAAAACCATAAACAATTTCAAAAGGTGAAAATGAAGTAGAAGAATGAATGCTACGATTATATGCAAACTCAATAAATGGCAAACAATCTTCCCAACTCTTCAAATTCTTGCCAACTATAGTGCGCAATAATTGAGATAAAGTCCGATTAACTACCTCTGTTTGTCCATCAGTCTGTGGATGACATGTGGTAGAATACAATAGTTTGGTGCCTAGTTTAGCCCACAACACCTTCCAAAAATGGCTAAGGAACTTAACATCTCTATCAGATACAATACTTCTAGGTATACCATGGAGTCGCACTATGTCTCTGAAAAATAAATCTGCAATGTTTGTAGCATCATTGGTTTTATGACATGCAATGAAATGAGCCATTTTAATAAACCTGTCAACTACAATAAAGATTGAATCTCTACCCCTCTTTGTCCTAGGCAAACCTAACACAAATCCATCGATATATCAACCCAGGGTTCACTAGGTACAGGCAAAGGAGTATACAAACCATGTGGCATTAATTTAGATTTAGCATGCTTACATGTTAGACACTTATCACAAATACGCTCAACATCACGTTTCATTTTAGGCCAATAAAAGTGCTCATGTAAAATAGCTAAAGTCTTAGTAATCCCAAAATGCCCCATCAAACCTCCCCCATGCGCTTCTTTCACAAGCAACTCACGCATACTACAAGCAGGAACACACAACCTGTTGCTTTAAATAAGAATCCGTCATGAATGTAAAACTTTCCAAAAGATGACTTTGCACAAGTAGCATAAATCTCACCAAAATCAGAATCACACTCATATAATTCCTTAATCAAATCAAATCCCAACATCCGTGCATGCATTGAAGTAAGTAAAACATACCTGCGAGATAATGCATCAGCCACTATGTTTTCTTTACCTTGCTTGTAGCGTATAACATATGGAAATGACTCAACGAATTCCATCCATTTTGCGTGTCGCTTATTCAGCTTACCTTGACCCTTCAAGTTTTTTTAATGATTCATGGTCGGTGTGGATCACGAATTCTTTAGGCCACAAGTAGTGCAAGTGCTCTCACAAGCGCATATAACTCTTTGTCATACGTGGGGTACCTCAAAGCTGCTCCATTAAGCTTTCACTAAAATAGGCTATTGGCCGCTTTTCTTGCATGAGAACTGCTCCAATACCTAACCCTGATGCGTCACACTCAATCTCAAATGTCTTCTCGAAGTTGGGTAGTGCTAAAATGGGTGCACTGCATAACTTCGCTTTAAGGTCCTGAAATGCTCGCTCTTGCGCCTCGCCCCATTGAAAACCAACTGTCTTCTTTACTACCTCAGTCAATGGCGCGGCAATGCTACTGAAGTCCTTGACAAATCTCATATAGAAGCGCCTAACCCATGAAAGCTTCGGACTTCTGTCACTGTAGTTGGTGGCGTAGGTCATTCCTGAATTGCCTTTACCTTCTCCACATCTACCTCGATGCCATCTGCACTCACAACAAAGCCAAAAAAACAATTCTATCCATGCAAAATGTGCATTGTCAGAGTTAGCATACAATTGTTCTTTTCGTAAAACATCAAGTACATGCTTCAAATGCATCACATGCTCATCTACTGTTTTACTGTAAACTAAGATGTCATCAAAATAAACCACAACAAACTTACCTAAAAATACACGCATAACATGATTCATCAATCTCATAAATGTGCTAGGTGCGTTTGAAAGACCAAATGGCATAACTAACCATTCATACAAGCCATACTTAGTCTTAAATGCAGTTTTCCACTCATCTCCCTCTCTCATGCGAATTTGATGGTATCCACTCTTCAAATCAATCTTACTAAAAATTTTGGAACCATGCAATTCATCTAACATGTCATCTAGTCTAGGAATGGGGTGACGATACTTTACCGTAATATTGTTGATAGCTCGACAGTCAACGCACATACGCCACGTCCCATCTTTCTTAGGAACTAGAAGCACTGGTACTGCACAAGGACTCATGCTTTCCCTTACATACCCCTTGTCCATCAACTCTCGTACTTGCCTTTGTAGCTCCTTTGTCTCATCGGGATTACTCCTATAAGCCGGTCTGTTAGGAATGACTGCTCCAGGTATGAAGTCTATCTGGTGCTCAATACCTCTAATGGGTGGAAGCCCACTAGGTATGTCATCTGTCAGTACGTCACTGTAATCCTGCAAAAGAGATGAGATAGACACAGGAAGCAAATGGTCAGAGTTAGTAAAATAAATATGAGGCTCCTTGTAGACTAACAATAGCATGAGCTTGCTAGCCTTGAATGCTTTTCTCTTCTCTCACACCCTCACCCATATAGAAACTCTTTTTAACTCTCCCTTTTGTTCCCCTCTCACGTTCACTCACACTTCCCTTGGGAACTCCCACGGCCCTGGCCTTATTTTTCTCACCAGATACATCACTCTCACTAGTCTCACCCAAGGTGGTGTTTCCCTTCGCTCTCTCTTTGTCACGCTCAAGTTGCAACTTAACCTGATCTTCATGGACTTGTGTAGGTGTAAGTGGGTATAATGTAATGGGTTTTCCCTTATGTGGAAAAGTACTTGTTCTTGAACCCATCATGAATAACCTTCTTATCAAACTGCCACGGCCTGCCCAAAAGAATATGCCCAGCATGCATCGGTATCACATCACATAGGACATCATCTGTGTATGGCCCAATGGTAAAGCTCAATAATACCTGCTTTGTCACACTTATTTCCCCACAATCATTTAACCACTGCAACTTGTAAGGCTTCGGGTGTCTCAAGCAACTCAACCCCAATCGCTCAATCAAAGCTGTGCTAGCAACATTAGTACAACTGCCCCCATCTATGATCATACTACTACATCCCTTGCCATTCACACGGCACCTAGTATGGAATATGTTCTCTCTCTCTGCTGCACACTCTCATCCTCGACAACATGAGCACTCAAAGCACGCTTGACAACTAAGGATAAGTTATCCAGCGGATATGCAGCTCCCTCATGGTCACTAGCATCCTCCAACTCTGGCATCTCCTCCTCGACCTCACCTCACTATCAGTAGAGTACACCTCTCCACTCTTTTTATCAATCACTAAGGTACGCCTATTGGGACATTGTGAAGCATAGTGTCCCATGACCAAACACTTGAAACACTTGACATCCTTAGTTCTAGCAGCTGCACCCTCAGGTTTTGGTCTAGTTTTGCTCGGTTCTGCAGCTTCTTTTTACCCTTGGCACTAGGTTCGGCCCTAGGCTTATTAAAGCCTCCACTGAACTCGCCTCTAGGCTTGTCAAAGCCTCCATCTCGCTTCTCATTTGGAACCCATTTTCCCTTCCATGCAGAAGTAGCCTGAGTACCAAATCTGGATGTTGACCTTTTCTTGAGTTGCCTTTCTACCTTGATAGCCATGTGAAGCATATCCTCCAAATCAACATAATGATGCAACTCCACCATGTTTGCAATCTCTCTATTCAAGCCCCCTAGAAACCGTGCCATAGTAGCTTCTGCATCCTCAACTACATTTGCCCTGATCATGGCAACTTCCATCTCTGTGTAATAGTCCTCAACACTTTTGGTCCCCTGATACAGATGTTGTAGTTTCTGATACAACTCCCTATAGTAATGGCTGGGTATAAATCTCTTTCTCATGAGACCTCTAAGTTCTGCCCATGTCTGAACCGGTCTCTCATAATTTCTCCTCCGTGTAGAGACAATCTGATCCCACAAAATCATAGCATAATCGGTAAACTCAATTGCTGCCAGATTGATCTTCTTCTCGTCTGAGTAGTGATGACAACTGAAAATCAATTCTATTTTCTTTTCCCATTCTAAATAAGCTTCAGGATCATTCTTGCCGTGGAATGTTGGTATCTTGATCTTGATGCTACCTAGATCACCATCTACATCTCTTCGCCTACCATATCCTCTCCGATCATAATCCTCTCTTCTGGCATCAAATGCACCTCTATCACCAAACCGTCTATCCCTCCTATCAAACCTCCTATTAGGCCTCCTATCATGCTCAGGCTGAATTCTCTCCTCCACATCATCAAAACCATCAGAATCATCAAACTCATTCTCAGCTTCCTCTTCATCTGGTGGTACATACTGTGGTGGTACACGGCGAGGTGGTACATTGTGAGGTTGTGGTACATTCTGAGGTGGTGGTACTCTGGGACCGCTACCAGTTTGAATACTCTCGACACTCTTTGACAATCTCTCCAAAGCAGTATTCATGTTCTCCATCATATCTGTAAATTTCCTATCCAAAGCCTCAAGCTTTTCATCAGTAGTTAGACCTGCCATCTCAACACTAAACAAACAGATTAGAAATAACAAGAAAGTAAAACAAATATCCAAATCCTCACAATCTCACGTGTTTACACTCGAATGATATCACTCCACTCGTGTTTGCACTCTATTGGCTTTTACCCGATACTGTGCTCACAATCACTGCCTTTTACCACTCTTGAGTTCGTCCTCAATTCAAAAGTGAACCACACTCAATCCAAGAATACAAACCAAATGTAGTCCTCAAGCCAGCATGAAACACAAAGGTCTAATAATATATATGGGACAGGTGGAAACAAAATACGAACAGGAATAGCAACGAAGAAGACTCAATCAATAATACTTAAACTAGAGTATTTGGAATAAAGAAGTGAACAATTAGCACAATGGAAAAAAAATAAGCATGCAAATTTACTGTTATAAAAATATTTGGTTCTTAAAATCAAAATGAAAGAAATAGCATTATACAAAAACTCGTTTTCTGTCTGAAAACTCTGGGTTTCTTATGAAAATCTCTTATATAGGTTTTTTTTTGTAAAACTTATATAAAACTGTTGTTTTCTGAAAACTCTCTTTTCTAAAAACCTTTTTTTGAAAACTGTGTCGGGAAGCTACCTCTGAAATCTGTAACTGTTTCTGAAAACCTGACGTATGGGGGCGTTACGTATCGCCGTCCCCCCATACGCCTAATGACAAGAAACCCACTTGGATTCGAAATCCAAGCAAACCCCAAGCAACGGACAGAACCCCAAGAACCGCGAATATGATTTTGTAGAAACAAAATCCTTCCAAGGCCACAAAGAAGACCCTCAAAGAACTTGCCCTTGAGAACCTTTAAGATGAATCCTTGTAGTGTTTTGCTAGCAATGGAGACGCCACTAAGTTTGCCAAAACTTAGATAAGTCGATTCAAACTTGAAAATGGGAATCCCTCCCTTACAATAATTCGGCCATAGCCAAAGCTTTAAGCTTTTTGAGTTTACAAATTCGTTGGTTGCCTTCAAATGAAGAAGAAAGTAAGTTTAAATAGTGTTACAAAAGAAACCCTAAAGGCAAAAAGACAATAATGCCCCTAAAAACGAAATTACACAAATATCAAGTCTTTAAGTCTTTTAAAGCCTAAAAAGCTTTATTCTAAACTGATTTGGGCCAAGTGAAATGGCTTTGGGCCCTTTCCATCGAAGCCCACATGCGCCTCTATTTGTTGGTTGCAGCTGGCCATAAAACTCTGAACTAATCCCGCCATTGCTTCTCTGAGTCTTTTGGTCCTCTGCCTCGTAATTGGCCCTTCTGGTACTTGTAATGCGTCATTTGGTTTGTTGTCTGCCTGGATCATGTCACCTAACTAGAGCACCGAGTACAAATCCATGACTTTGGGACATTACGTATCGCCGTCCCCCAAAGCATGCCACTCTTATCCCTAAAACTAATGGTATTGGGGCGTTACGTATCGCCATCCCTCAAGCCACTGAACTAGATTTGGGGGTGCGGATTTATGGGAATCTGTTATCCCTAGTCCTGAGCTAGGATCTGGGGGCGTTACATATCACCGTCCTCCCAGTCCTCTACATGTGCACATGTGCTATCCGTCAATTCCATGTCTGTATCCAATTACATACTGAGGTGGGTTTTTTTCCCCATGCATCGAAAACCATAAAATCACTTTGAAAACGTTTCTTTTTCAAACATAACTTAAAACATAAACTTTCATGAAATAACTGTAATAAAAGTCATATAACGCCCTAAAGCGTAAAAATAAGTCTGATATGAAAAATAACAAAATGAAAGTCAATTTAAAAGGGAAAAGTGTTCACTCACTATGTTGGAGTTCCGCTAGTCTTTCTTCACTTCGCTAGAGTAACTTGTGGTTCATGCGATGATCTATCATTGATAATTTCGATTAGAAAATTGACTAAGAATATATAGATCAGAATCAAGCTAAGTTTGCTTATTCAAGTAATGGCTATCACTTTGAGATGTATCGCACTTATATCATGATTTAATATATTCATACGGGTTGATACGAGACTCTTATGGTGGCTTCTAACACGTTGGGGTGGAACTGGAATGAATTAAAAACTTATTTGGGGAAATTTTGATCTTGCGTCGCGACACAAATGCAAACATTACAGAAACGGTTCTAAATTTTCCATTACGCGTCGCGATGCTAACCCGTTTGGCGTCGTGACAGTAACCTGATTTTCAGGTTTCTGCACTTGTTTTCTCAAGCCTATCTTTCCCAATTGCATCCTTAAAACTTCTATATCA
Source organism: Zanthoxylum bungeanum (assembly GCA_019454045.1). Taxonomy (NCBI): domain Eukaryota; kingdom Viridiplantae; phylum Streptophyta; class Magnoliopsida; order Sapindales; family Rutaceae; genus Zanthoxylum; species Zanthoxylum bungeanum. The sequence continues at coordinate 17,657 of SKCR01009324.1, forward strand.
ATTTTATTACATAAACCATTCCATTAGACCTTAATAAACATCCACAACCCTATCAATATCTCACTTAGTACCAACTTACATCTATTCTATTAGCTTCACTTAATTTTCACCCATAATTTAACAAGTTGGGAGTTTTCCCCAATCACCACTTTTTTTGGAAACAACAACCACTCAATCATCATCATACTCAAGCTCTCAACATACTACAATTATCAAATCATTAAAACTTTTAGTATTTCAATTTGGGTCATGCTTTTCTTACCTATTTTTCTTTGATTTTCTTCATCTTTCAAGCCTTCCAAGGAGGTCAATGTTCTTATTTGCTTCATCTTCTCCCTTTTTCTCTCTTTTCTTTCTTCTTTCTCTTTTCTCCTTTTATTCTTTCCACTTCTTCTTCTTCTCTTCTTCCTTCACATTTTTTTCCTCTCTTCTTTTGAATTTTGGGGATACTTGAATAATACCCCCTTTTTATACTTGGTCATTTTAAGAGTAGAAAAGTGTAGAAATTTGGAGAAACTTGTGAATTACTAAAATGTCCCTCGGTTACTATTCATCCAAATTTTTTATATGTATTTTTGGCTTGGTTATGGTTCGAATTTGGAAAAATATTCAACGTGAAAGTTGTAGATCTTGATTTAGATTTTTGATGATATAAGATTCATAAAAATCAGAGTTCATATGAGAATGTTACGACCCAAATACCATAGGCTGTCCGGAGTGGAACACTATAGAATTTCGTATCGGAATTTCGAAGGATTTACCGTTTATCCCCAAAGTCATTCCATGAGTGTATTTGTGTTCTAACATAATTTATATTATGTTGCCTCTCCCCGTGACATAACAAAACTACAATGTATCAGTAGTATAGACTACCGGTCATTACTGCTGCTCAATAGCAGTAAGGTAATCCTTCACCCTAACACAATAAGGAATAGAACCACAAATGCTTTTCCCAATATCAGCCTTAATGAGCATCATACTTAAATGGTTAGATCTCTCCCATTGTTCAAAAGATGCTCTCTCTTGTTGAGTGTGTAACTCCATAGGCATTGGTGGTTCATCCACTTTAAATCCTAGGTCAAGATCCATGGACCCTAATGTAATGAGAATTTTCTCTTTCTAATCTTTAAAATTGTCACCATTCAGAAAATAGATATGAGATGTATCATAGTTGGGAACCACATTATATTGAACAACTACAAAACAAATAAACAAAAGACTTACATATAGTAATTGAAGCATAAAATACATATATGGAAAATCTACCCATATAAATTTCCAAAACAAAGAAATTCAATGCATCATTATAACTATCTTGTGGGCAAAAGTTATAACATGTAATAGATTCAACTCTTTATAACATGACTAACATCATATTTTTTTTTTTTTGGAAAATCACAAGACTAGCATCATATTTACTAACACATAATATCTTTAGGCATGTGGGCAACTATATATATATAATATTTAGAAAAATAAATATTGTGTTATCTCATTCTGTAACACCCCGCAAGAGTGACCGGCGTAAACACACACGTATAACGCAAGCGCACGTATCGTTCAAGTAGTATAAAAATATCGATCCCACGAGGACTTAATTCCTACTGTTGTTATTAATTATTGAATCTATTTATTTACAAATATCTAATTAAATGGAGAAGAGAATGATTGTTTGATTGGTTGAATGTGGTTTTGCACAATAAATAAATAAATAAAAAGACAAAAGAAAATACTAAGGAAAATAACAAAAGACACAAAGATCTAGGGTTGTGATTTCTTTTAATATCATTTTAAAGATGAAGTGGTTATCTTAAAGTTGGGTAATATATTGATTTATTAACCTGGAACACTAAATTATGTGTAAGCCTCTGTCGATAGTCAGACACAAATACCCAGTTTAACTTAATTGAACCATATGTCTATGTCAACCAAATTATCTGGATTCATTAAGATTACGTTCCAATAAAGGCTACCCCCGCCCGACAGGTATATTCCTATCCTGTAAGGAAATCTATTAAGGGTTATCTATCCTCAAGGAAGATCGTGGGCTATTGAGTCTAAGGCTGAAACCTAAAATCCCAATGTCTAGTTCATTTTAGATTTACCAGATCAATTTTATTAATGGCCAGTTAATGAAAAAACATTAAGATTAAGACTTAATAAATAAATCTTTATAATACCCAAACTATAATCTAACCCCTTATAAACCGATGATATTAAAAGTCATCACAACCCCAGATAACTAACACATAACTAGGGCTAGTAAAAACTTAAAAGTAAAAGACATAAAGTAAAAATGCTGAAAAGTAAAAGACATAAAGTAAAAATTGAAAAGTAAAATAAAATGCTAAGGTAAATGAATTACTTTTACTACTACTAATTTAGATATCTCCCATAAAATAATATATTAACTTGTGATTATTTTACCAACCAGCCATATAGGCGGTAACCTGATTAAGTCAAATTAAATCCAACCAGCCATAAAGGCGGAACCAAAATTTAATTACCAACCGACCAATCTGGCGGTATCCTTTATTAGTCAGGTTTAAACCAGATTAAAATTGAATTACCAACCGACCAATCTGGCGGTATCCTTTTTAAGTCAATATTTTAAATAGTGAATATATTATTTTTAAGGGAGATTAATCTAAATAGTAACAGTAAAAGAATTACCTTTCACCCTAGCTGGGGAAGTTACCTCCTCATGGTGAATAGTAAAAACTGTAAAAAGTAAGAAAGTAAATTACTGTGCGTAAAAGTAAATTGCGGAAAGTAAAAACTGAAAAGTAAAGAAATGAAAGTGCGAAAGCGGAAATTAATTACTAAAAGCTGTAAATAAACAAACAAGATACAATCTTCTTAGTATTCTTAAGGAATTCCTTAGAAGAAAGTATGAATTTTACAAATGAAATGGCTTGGTATTTATTTATAGGCAAAATTTTGCCTCCATCAAATCATCCACCAAATCAATTATTAATTGCTCCACTAATTCCTCCACTAATTGTTCCACCAAATCAATTATTAATTGCTCCACTAATCTCTTATCATGGTTGGTGATGATTTGATAATTTTTATTATTTATTTATTAATTTATTTTTTGCTTTGAAAATGATTGAAAGTGACTTTAATAATTACACACAACACACTTCTGGATGGTTCATCAATTTCGGGCATGAAATCTTTAGAATTTGAAATTATTTTGTCTTTCAAAGCTGTATATCTTTGGGTCTTCTTTAATCTGGAACTTGAATTAGCTCAATCCGATATCGGAGTAAAAAGTTATGCCCAAAATACGACAGATGCACAAAACTGGAATTTTCCAAAACTGCACTTCGTTAAAACGCCCTTTCAAGTTTCCAATCTCCAAAATTAATATGTCAAGTCCAATAATTGCCCTTAACCCATATTTCGTCCTAAATGATTTCATTGAGATCCGATATTATTTTATCTGCAAAATAAACTAAAACACATCAAAACGTTCATCAAACCCGAGAAACTAAACAAAATATTAAGTTAAAGGGGCGGTAAATATTGATATATTTTCCGCTCATCACACCCCCAAACCTAACATTTTGCTAGTCCTCGAGCAAAACAACAAAATAAAATACAAGAAACAATTAAAATTAAACTAAGCCACTTTCGTAGGGATCACGGTTGCATTTAGCATATGCAACAAGCCTTTAAACCCCTAGGTGTCCCTAGTGGACGAGTTATAGTCTCGTGAGGGCTTACAACAACGATACCCACAAACGTTTTACAAAAGTAAAAAGGTAGTGAAACTCACACAAAAGCAAAAAGACAAACGAAAAGAGAATAAAGATGTTAGTGACTAATCAGGTGAAACTTCTACTCCAAGTTACTAGTTGTTTTGTTTCATTCTAAATTACCGAATAAGTAAATTCTCCGATTATTTTTACCATTCTCCATATACACAGTCCGTTTTATGGAGATTTCACAAATTAAATAATTCAAAAGGAAATAAACAAAAATTAACTTATTTCGAAAATAGGCTTGAGATACGTCTCAGGAGTGGAAACTCCTTACTCAGCTATCTCTTACCACTTTCACATTTTTAGTCAAAATAAAAACAAAAACGCAAAATATTTTTGTAATTTTTGAAAATTTTTCAAATTTTTTTTTTGTATTTTTTCGAAAAATTTTGGACTAAAAATAAAAAGAACACACAAACTAAAAACAAGGTACTGACAACTAATTTCCTCCCCCAAACCTAAATGAGACATTGTCCCCAATGTCTTAATAGTAGAAGAAGAGTTTAGAAGGTAGTACCTGATTAGCTGAAATTCTACAAGAAATTAAAGGTTAAGATCCAGATTAACACGACGCCTCTTACCACTATCATCCTCGGACCAATTTATCTTTGAAAGGATAGGGTCAACTTGTGGTTCATAGGCTAAGAGTTGGTCTATTAGATCCAGAGCAGTTCTGGCAGTAAAGAGGAGTTCTTTCATAGGTTTTGACACGAACCCATTTCTCCGGGCATCATCAAGAAACACACAAAGAAAATCATAAAATCCATCAACGTTGAGCAGTCCAAGCGTTTTATGGTGTATGTTCAGGTTCGCCCAAGATAGCACAATAAAAATTTCCTCCAATGTACCCAAACCACCTGGCAAAGCAATAAAAGCATCAGCACGGTTAGTAATTTCTATCAGTCATTCAGACATACCTGACACGATCAGTTCCTCTCCGTTTGATGGTTCAATAAGATTCGCCTCTGCCAAGGGTTTTGGGATGATTCCCAAAACGTGACTGCCTCCCTCATGTACAGCCTTTGAAACGATCCCCATTAGTCCAAGTGACATGATCCAGGCAGACAACAAACCAAATGACGCATTACAAGTACCAGAAGGGCCAATTACGAGGCAGAGGACCAAAAGACTCAGAGAAGCAATGGCGGGATTAGTTCAGAGTTTTATGGCCAGCTGCAACCAACAAATAGAGGCGCATGTGGGCTTCGATGGAAAGGGCCCAAAGCCATTTCACTTGGCCCAAATCAGTTTAGAATAAAGCTTTTTAGGCTTTTAAAGACTTAAAGACTTGATATTTGTGTAATTTCGTTTTTAGGGGCATTATTGTCTTTTTGCCTTTAGGGTTTCTTTTGTAACACTATTTAAACTTACTTTCTTCTTCATTTGAAGGAAACCGACGAATTTGTAAACTCAAAAGCTTAAAGCTTTGGCTATGGCCGAATTATTGTAAGGGAGGGATTCCCCTTTTCAAGTTTGAATCGACTTATCTAAGTTTTGGCAAACTTAGTGGCGTCTCCATTGCTAGCAAAACACTACAAGGATTCATCTTGAAGGTTCTCAAGGGCAAGTTCTTTGTGGGTCTTCTTTGTGGCCTTGGAAGGGTTTTGTTTCTACAAAAATCATATTCGCGGTTCTTGGGGTTCTGTCCGTTGCTTGGGGTTTGCTTGGATTTCGAATCCAAGTGGGTTTCTTGTCATTTGGTATCTAGAGCTCAGGGTTCCAAGGTCTGATTTTCCTATCTTTTCTTTTGTTTGATTCTGTTTTTTATTTTCGTTCTTGGTTATTTTCGTTTCAGTTCTTGTTGGATCTTGTTTCTGTTTTCGTTTTGTTTATTTTTCTGGATCTGGTTTTGTTGTGAAGCATATTCTGGATCTGGATCTGGTTTTTGTTGTGAAGTATATTCTGGATCTGGTTTTGTTGTGAAGCATTTTCTGGATCTGGTTCTATTGTGTTCTGCATATCAGTTCATCTTTTTCCAATTCTTGGTTTCTGTTCTGTTCTTCCTGTCAGTTCGTCATAGTTGCATATCAGTTCATCATTTTCCAGTTCTGGGCTTCTGTTCTGTTCTTCCTATCAGTTCGTCATAGTCATTTTGTTCTTAGCATATGTTTAAGAAATAAGCATGTTCTTTGGCGGCTGTGTGTTTTGTTTCTAAAACCCTAGTGCAGTGTGAAAACTAAGTGAAGTCTGAAATCAGACCTAAAACGTAACCTTTGAAATCTGCCTCTGAAATCAGACTCTGAGTTCAGACCCTGAAACTTAACCATTGAATCAGACTCTGAGTTCAGACCCTGAAACTTAACCATTGAATCAGACTCTGAGTTCAGACCCTGAAACTTAACCATTGAATCAGACTCTGAGATCAGACCCTGAAACTTAGCCTCTGAAATCAGACCCAGACCAGTAACCTCTGAAATCAGACCCAGACCAATAGCCTCTGAAATCAGACCCTAACCAGTAACCTCTGAAAATTAGCCTCTGAATTCATAACCTGAAATCAGACCCTTATTCGACTCTGAAATCAGACACTGACCAGCAACCTCTGAATTCAGACCCTGGATTCAGACCCTCATCAGACTCTGAAATCAGGCTTTGAAAACCAGCCTCTGAAATCAGAACCTAAATCAACCTCTGAAATCAGTACCACATTTAGCATCTGAGTAAAAAAGTGCATTTTTTTGGTTGAACCTAGTTTGTTCCATATTATCATTTAGGTGCCCGTGGAGGGTATTCCATCAAAATTTCTATAGCGGTGCCAAATTTTCTCCCGAAATTGCATACGACCGTGAATTTGCATGCTTATTTTTTTTCCATTGTGCTAATTGTTCACTTCTTTATTACAAATACTCTAGTTTAAGTATTATTGATTGAGTCTTCGTCTTGCTATTCCTGTTCACATTTCGTTTCCACCTGCCCTATATATATATTATTGGGTTCATTGTGTTCCATGCTAGCTTGAGGACTACGCTTGGTTTTGTATTCTTGGATTGAGTGTGATTCACATTTGAATTGAGGAAGAACTCAAGAGTGGTAAAAGGCAGTGATTGTGAGCACAGTATCGGGTAAAAGCCAATAGAGTGCAAACACGAGTTGAGTGATATCATTCGAGTGTAAACACGTGAGATTGTGAGGATTTACATATTTGCTTTACTTTCTTGTTATTTCTAATCTGTTTGTTTAGTGTTGAGATGGCAGGTCTAACTATTGATGAAAAGCTTGAGGCTTTGGATAGAAATTTACAGATATGATGGAGAACATGAATACTGCTTTGGAGAGATTGTCCAAGAGTGTAGAGAGTATTCAAACTGGTAGCGGTCCCAGAGTACCACCACCTCAGAATGTACCACCACCTCACAATGTGCCACCTCGCCGAGTACCACCACAGTATGTACCACCAGATGAAGAGGAAGCTGAAAATGAGTTTGATGATCCTGATGGTTTTGATGATGTGGAGGAGAGATTTCAGCCTAGGCATGATAGGAGGCCTAATAGGAGGTTTGATAGGAGGAATGATAGGAGGGATAGACAGTTTGATGATAGAGGTGCATTTGATGCCAGAAGAGAGGATTATGATCGGAGAGGATATGGTAGGCGAAGAGATGTAGATGGTGATCTTTTTTTTTTTTTTGGATAAGGTAAGTATTATAACCAAAAGAAAACTATACAAGAGCAAAGGGGCATCCCCCAGGATCTAGAGAGGACAAGCCCTCCTAGAAGAAAGCCAAACGGCTACAAGAGATCAACTAAAGATGTCATCGGGCAAGTGCCACGAAAGGTGAAGCCATTTATTGTCATAAGATGGAGTCACCTTACGTAAAGAACTAACACGATTCCGAACATCAAAAACAATATCATATAGAAGAACAGAAACTGGCCTAAGAGGCATATCATGAGTGCGAGCATTCCTCTCCCTCCATATATGGTAAACTGACGCTGCAAAGGACAGACGAACCAGAAGATGATATAAAGAGGCATCAGAGAACTGACAAAGCCACTCAACAGTTTGGTGCCAATCTCGACAGCTCCAGTCTAAACCACACATGGCTAACACAGACGACCAAACCCTCAATGAAAAGAGGCACTGAAAAAAAGATGATCGATGTCCTCACTCGAACAACCACAAGGATACACCGCGAGCAAGAGGATATACCAAATTTCATTAGACTGTCCTGAGTACAAAGGCCTCCCTGAATGGACATCCAAAGAAGAAAAGAATGGCGGGGAATAGATTTCCGGAACCAGACAACTCGGGACCAAGGCATCTCGGGTCTCCTCGACCTCAAAGCATTCCAGGCACAATCCACAAAAAATTTCCCATGTCTATCATCTTCCCAAACCAGCATATCCTCCCTCAAACTAGAAGGAGACGGAAGGTGAGTCTGAGCCAAATCAACAAGAGCAGCAGATCTAGAAGGGGGCCAATGCCAAGCAGAATCAGAGATAATGGAAGCAACTGTCGCCATCTTATCCAAGCCAGAATCATAAATCACTCTCTCGCCCAATGAGTACTCAATCGGGCCTACAGGATGCCAATTATCAAACCACAATAAAGTCGACTCACCATTCCCAATACTCACTCTCATCCGCCGACGGGACCAAGAACGAAGCTCCAAAATCTTACGCCAACTCCAAGAGCAATCAGAAGACGAGGGATCTCCCAAAAACTTCTCCCCCTCAGTAAATAAGAGTAAACCCAAGTAGACCAAGAAGAAACCTGACCAGAACAGAGAAACCAAATATGCTTGACAATAGCTGCTCTATTCCAAGCTTCCAGACTCTTTATACCCAGACCCCCCTCCTTAAGAGGTAAACAAATTTTGCTCCAAGCTACTCTAGCCCCAGTAGTGATAAGCGCACTACCCTTCCAAAGGAAAGAACGAAGGATAGTCTCAACCTTCCTAATCACTGACTTAGGAAGAATAAATAAAGAAGACCAATAAACTTGAATGGAGAACAAAACAGACTTTATAAGCTGGAGCCGACCTGCATAAGAGAGAAACTTACAACTCCAACTTTTAGCACGCATAACAATACGATCCACAAGAGAAGCACAATCAGAGGCCCTAAGTTTAGTAGAGATCAAAGGAACCCCCAAATACCTCACAGGAAGAGTCCCCACCTGGAATCTCAACACATCTCGCAGATGGTCTTGCATAGAAAGAGAGATGCCAGAAGAGAAGAGATGACTCTTAGCTGGATTCGAATTAAACCTGATAAACCACTGAACTGCCCAATACAATCCTTGATCAAAGAAACAGAGGATGCATCTGCTTTACAAAAAATCATAAGGTCATCTGCAAAACAGAGATGAGTAAGACGGTCCTTTGAACACCGCCAGTGGAACTGGAAACCCGGATCAGTAGCCATATTACGAAGAAGGCCTGATAAAACTTCCATAGCCAAAACAAAAAGATAAGGAGACATAGGATCACCTTGTCGCAACCCACGACCCCTAGAGAAAAAAACCATGCAGCTCACCATTAATAGAAACAGAGAATCTCGTAGTAGTCATACACTCCTGAATCCAACCCACCATCCTCTCAGGAATACCAACAGTCCTCAGAACCTCAACCAAAAAATCCCAACGAACAGTGTCATAAGCTTTCATCAAGTCTATCTTAAGAGCACACCTCGGGGAACCGCCATTCCGGTGATAATTCCGAACCAATTCCTGACATGTAAGGACTTCTAACAAACCCATCCTTCCCCATAACTTGTGTGCAATAGAATTGACAGTTTGGAAGGGTAGACGTTTTCCCACAAAATAACCAACTAAAGTATTCTGCCAGTACACACTCCCTTCTTCCAAAACTTCTGCTGGAGGGCATACAACAACTTTACCATCAATAATATCAGGTTTGACATAATGTAAAGCTGTGGAAGCAAAAGACGAATCGAGATTGTCAACTCCAATAGCACCATTCAGTGCTGTGGCATAACTTTTAGGGCCACCAGTAAAACCCCCACCTTCTACTACCGGAACTGCAGGCCTAGCATCCTGACACGCACCCAAGGCAACACCCGTCAAACTTCTACCAGATAATTGGGCAAGATTCTGCCACATAGCCCTATCATTCATCATACCAGATCCATGTTCAGTAACACCATCTATGCCAATACTAATTCCAGGAACACAGGTAGCATTTGCAGAGTTAGAAGGAACGCCCAACTCAGGCAGACTACTACGACCAGAGCCAAGAACAACCTCACCACTCTCCAGTCCAGTCTTCACTGCCACTGGATTAGAAACCAACCTTCCCACAGAATCCCCTGCATCAACAAACCCAGATACACAAACAGCATTATCAGCCCCAGTTATAACGCCCTTACCAGAGGTCAGGCCATCAACAGCTCTTCTAACCAGACAACCAGCATGACCACTATCCCCAACAGGACTCGGCACACATTCAATGGCACAAGCAGCCCCTGGAACTAAATCCAAATTCTCCTCCAACAAACACTTCACTTCACCTACAGCCTCACTGCCCAATACATTACCCGTGGCACCTACACCAATACTCTCAATTTCGCAAACAGCCACAGGGGAAGGACCAAATCCATGCTGACTAGAACAGCCCACAGGGCCATCAACAGGACAACACACCAACGACGGCGCCGGGACTGACAGAGGAGGCGAGGCAGGGGCGGACACCAAGACAGCCCTGATTGCCTTACGGCCAATTCCAGGGAGGCGAGGCCCCACAAACGGAACACCTGAAGACGAAGCCATGGGAAGAGACAAAAAAAAAAAAAAAAAAAAAAGGGAAGGAAAGGAAAGGGCAGAACGCGAAGACGAAAGGTGGGGGGGTTGACGGAAAAGGGAAACCAGATCGAAAATGGAAGATCTGAGATGAAGGGATAAGAGGGAGATGCGGTCTAGGCAAAGAGAAAGGGTGGCGAATTGAAAACAGATCTAGGTTTAGGTTTCTAGGGAAAATAACTTTAGTAAAAGCCCAGATCTGAGAAGAGAGAATCAATTTGGTAGAAGACCAAAGAGATCCAGGTACACGAAGGAGAAGAAGCAAATCGCCCAGTTGAGAGCATATTCACTGTTCATCCTTTTTCATTCCACATTTGTTATGTAGATGGTGATCTAGGTAGCATCAAGATCAAGATACCAACATTCCACGGCAAGAATGATCCTGAAGCTTATTTAGAATGGGAAAAGAAAATAGAATTGATTTTCAGTTGTCATCACTACTCAGACGAGAAGAAGATCAATCTGGCAGCAATTGAGTTTACCGATTATGCTATGATTTGGTGGGATCAGATTGTCTCTACACGGAGGAGAAATTATGAGAGACCGGTTCAGACATGGGCAGAACTTAGAGGTCTCATGAGAAAGAGATTTATACCCAGCCATTACTATAGGGAGTTGTATCAGAAACTACAACATCTTATCAGGGGACCAAAAGTGTTGAGGACTATTACACAGAGATGGAAGTTGCCATGATCAGGGCAAATGTAGTTGAGGATGCAGAAGCTACTATGGCACGGTTTCTAGGGGGCTTGAATAGAGAGATTGCAAACATGGTGGAGTTGCATCATTATGTTGATTTGGAGGATATGCTTCACATGGCTATTAAGGTAGAAAGGCAACTCAAGAAAAGGTCAACATCCAGATTTGGTACTCAGGCTACTTCTGCATGGAAGGGAAAATGGGTTCCAAATGAGAAGCGAGATGGAGGCTTTGACAAGCCTAGAGGCGAGTTCAGTGGAGGCTTTAATAAGCCTAGGGCGAACCTAGTGCCAAGGGTAAAGATGCTGCAGAACCGAGCAAAACTAGACCAAAACCTGAGGGTGCAGCTGCTAGAGCTAAGGATGTCAAGTGTTTCAAGTGTTTGGGCATGGGACACTATGCTTCACAATGTTCCAATAGGCGTACCTTAGTGATTGATAAAAAGAGTGGAGAGGTGTACTCTACTGATAGTGAGGTCGAGGAGGAGATGCCAGAGTTGGAGGATGCTAGTGACCATGAGGGAGCTGCATATCCGCTGGATAACTTATCCTTAGTTGTCAAGCGTGCTTTGAGTGCTCATGTTGTCGAGGATGAGAGTGTGCAGCAGAGAGAGAACATATTCCATACTAGGTGCCGTGTGAATGGCAAGGGATGTAGTATGATCATAGATGGGGGCAGTTGTACTAATGTTGCTAGCACGGCTTGATTGAGCGATTGGGGTTGAGTTGCTTGAGACACCCGAAGCCTTACAAGTTGCAGTGGTTAAATGATTGTGGGGAAATAAGTGTGACAAAGCAGGTATTATTGAGCTTTACCATTGGGCCATACACAGATGATGTCCTATGTGATGTGATACCGATGCATGCAGGACATATTCTTTTGGGCAGTCCGTGGCAGTTTGATAAGAAGGTTATTCATGATGGGTTCAAGAACAAGTACTCTTTCAGCATAAGGGAAAACCCATTACATTATACCCACTTACACCTACACAAGTCCATGAAGATCAGGTTAAGTTGCAACTTGAGCGTGACAAAGAGAGAGCGAAGGGAAACACCACCTTGGGTGAGACTAGTGAGAGTGATGTATCTGGTGAGAAAAATAAGGCCAGGGCCGTGGGAGTTCCAAGGGAAGTGTGAGTGAACGTGAGAGGGAAACAAAAGGGAGAGTTAAAAAGAGTTTCTATATGGGTGAGGGTGAATGAAGGAGAAAAGCATTCAAGGCTAGCAAGCTCATGCTATTGTTAGTCTACAAGGAGCCTCATATTTATTTTACTAACTCTGACCATTTGCTTCCTGTGTCTATCTCATCTCTTTTGCTGGATTACAGTGACGTACTGACAGATGACATACCTAGTGGGCTTCCACCCATTAGAGGTATTGAGCACCAGATAGACTTCATACATGGAGCAGTCATTCCTAACAGACCGGCTTATAGGAGTAATCCCGATGAGACAAAGGAGCTACAAAGGCAAGTACGAGAGTTGATGGACAAGGGGTATGTAAGGGAAAGCATGAGTCCTTGGCAGTACCAGTGCTTCTAGTTCCTAAGAAAGATGGGACGTGGCGTATGTGCGTTGACTGTCGAGCTATCAACAATATTACGGTAAAGTATCGTCACCCCATTCCTAGACTAGATGACATGTTAGATGAATTGCATGGTTCCAAAATTTTTAGTAAGATTGATTTGAAGAGTGGATACCATCAAATTCGCATGAGAGAGGGAGATGAGTGGAAAACTGCATTTAAGACTAAGTATGGCTTGTATGAATGGTTAGTTATGCCATTTGGTCTTTCAAACGCACCTAGCACATTTATGAGATTGATGAATCATGTTATGCGTGCATTTTTAGGTAAGTTTGTTGTGGTTTATTTTGATGACATCTTAGTTTACAGTAAAAACAGTAGATGAGCATGTGATGCATTTGAAGCATGTACTTGATGTTTTACGAAAAGAACAATTGTATGCTAACTCTGACAAATGCACATTTTGCATGGATAGAATTGTTTTTCTTGGCTTGTTGTGAGTGCAGATGGCATCGAGGTAGATGTGGAGAAGGTAAAGGCAATTCAGGAATGGCCTACGCCAACTACAGTGACAGAAGTCGAAGCTTTCATGGGTTAGCGAGCTTCTATAGGAGATTTGTCAAGGACTTCAGTAGCATTGCCGCGCCATTGACTGAGGTAGTAAAGAAGACAGTTGGTTTTCAATGGGGCGAGGCGCAAGAGCGAGCATTTCAGGATCTTAAAGCGAAGTTATGCAGTGCACCCATTTTAGCACTACCCAACTTCGAGAAGACATTTGAGATTGAGTGTGACGCATCAGGGTTAGGTATTGGAGCAGTTCTCATGCAAGAAAAGCGGCCAATAGCCTATTTTAGTGAGAAGCTTAATGGAGCAGCTTTGAGGTACCCCACGTATGACAAAGAGTTATATGCGCTTGTGAGAGCACTTGCACTACTTGTGGCCTAAAGAGTTCGTGATCCACACCGACCATGAATCATTAAAACACTTGAAGGGTCAAGGTAAGCTGAATAAGCGACACGCAAAATGGATGGAATTCGTTGAGTCATTTCCATATGTTATACGCTACAAGCAAGGTAAAGAAAACATAGTGGCTGATGCATTATCTCGCAGGTATGTTTTACTTACTTCAATGCATGCACGGATGTTGGGATTTGATTTGATTAAGGAATTATATGAGTGTGATTCTGATTTTGGTGAGATTTATGCTACTTGTGCAAAGTCATCTTTTGAAAAGTTTTACATTCATGACGGATTCTTATTTAAAGCGAACAGGTTGTGTGTTCCTGCTTGTAGTATGCGTGAGTTGCTTGTGAAAGAAGCGCATGGGGGAGGTTTGATGGGGCATTTTGGGATTACTAAGACTTTAGCTATTTTACATGAGCACTTTTATTGGCCTAAAATGAAACGTGATGTTGAGCGTATTTGTGATAAGTGTCTAACATGTAAGCATGCTAAATCTAAATTAATGCCAATGGTTTGTATACTCCTTTGCCTGTACCTAGTGAACCCTGGGTTGATATATCGATGGATTTTGTGTTAGGTTTGCCTAGGACAAAGAGGGGTAGAGATTCAATCTTTGTTGTAGTTGATAGGTTTAGTAAAATGGCTCATTTCATTGCATGTCATAAAACGATGATGTGCTACAAACATTGCAGATTTATTTTTCAGAGACATAGTGCGACTCCATGGTATACCTAGGAGTATTGTATCTGATAGAGATGTTAAGTTCCTTAGCCATTTTTGGAAGGTGTTGTGGGCTAAACTAGGCACCAAACTATTGTATTCTACCACATGTCATCCACAGACTGACGGACAAACAGAGGTAGTTAATAGGACTTTATCTCAATTATTGCGCACTATAGTTGGCAAGAATTTGAAGAGTTGGGAAGATTGTTTGCCATTTATTGAGTTTGCATATAATCGTAGCATTCATTCTTCTACTTCTTTCACCTTTTGAAATTGTTTATGGTTTTCAGCCACTAACTCCATTGGATTTGTTACCTTTGCCTGTTGATGAGCACGCGGGGCTCGATGGAAAAAGGAAGGCCGATTTGGTGAAGCACATACATGAGAAAGCAAGAGAGCAAATACAACGAAAGAATGAGCAATATGCTTCTCATGCTAATAAGGGAAGAAAGCGTGTGGTATTTCAGCCTGGAGATTGGGTTTGGGTACACATGCGCAAGGAGAGATTTCCTGAACAACGTAAATCTAAGCTACAACCGAGAGGGGATGGTCCATTTCAAGTTTTGGAACGGATTAATGACAATGCATACAAGCTGGATTTACAAGGTAAGTATAATGTGTCTGCTACATTTAATGTTTCTGACTTAACTCCTTTTGATGCAGGTACATATTCGAGGTCGAATCCTTTTCAAGAGGGAGGGGATGACATGATCCAGGCAGACAACAAACCAAATGACGCATTACAAGTACCAGAAGGGCCAATTACGAGGCAGAGGACCAAAAGACGCAGAGAAGCAATGGCGGGATTAGTTCAGAGTTTTATGGCCAGCTGCAACCAACAAATAGAGGCGCATGTGGGCTTCGATGGAAAGGGCCCAAAGCCATTTCACTTGGCCCAAATCAGTTTAGAATAAAGCTTTTTAGGCTTTTAAAGACTTAAAGACTTGATATTTGTGTAATTTCGTTTTTAGGGCATTATTATCTTTTTGCCTTTAGGGTTTCTTTTGTAACACTATTTAAACTTACTTTCTTCGTCATTTGAAGGAAACCAACGAATTGTAAACTCAAAAGCTTAAAGCTTTGGCTATGGCCGAATTATTGTAAGGGAGGGATTCCCCTTTTCAAGTTTGAATCGACTTATCTAAGTTTTGGTAAACTTAGTGGCGTCTCCATTGCTAGCAAAACACTACAAGGATTCATCTTAAAGGTTCTCAAGGGCAAGTTCTTTGTGGGTCTTCTTTGTGGCCTGGAAGGGTTTTGTTTCTACAAAAATCATATTCGCGGTTCTTGGGGTTCTGTCCGTTGCTTGGGGTTTGCTTGGATTTCGAATCCAAGTGGGTTTCTTGTCACCAAGATTGCCTCCGCCATATATTAAGTGCATATTTGCAGCTAAGACTCGACCCAATTCATGTGCTACTTCTACGTATTGTGGCTTAACACCAACACTACTACCGCAAAACACACAGAAGTTTTCAACTCGTCTTCTTGAAGTGGCTTCCATTTTTATATATTTCTTTCTCGAATCTGGATGCCTTCAAAAGTGCAATGACGGGCTGAATTTATAGTACCTGAAAAAGGGTGAGTAATAATAGCACTAGTATCTTCCAGAGGAAGCTTGTTAGCTAAACAACAAAATGAATCGTGAAAGGTCAAAAAGTCTGGATCTTGTCTATAAAAGAAAATAACAAAAGCAAAGCAAATCAAAACAATTATTAAGGCAACAGAATTGTGTACGCAATACGCCACTCGCTTAGTATAAATTCATTAGGATGCATCTCAAGAATCCATTCCTTACTCAGCCATCTCTAAAGAATTATCTCTTATCTTTTCCAAACACCATTCCTTCTGTCTTATGCTTTGGTTGAGCTTTTCCCTACAAAAATAACACACAAAATTAAAAACTCTACAACATGTATACACAAAATATAAAAACAGAAATTACAACAAATTGCATAGGTTGCCTCCCTGCTAGCGCTAAATTTTTCATCTTCAGCCAGACGTGACTGAAATCCATCTGTCAAGGAGGTTTCAGTGTTGTTTTGGATGTCCAATTAAAGACAATCCCATGAGTGTTGCTTTTGAATGGTCTTTTCCAATGATAAGGTAGCAGAAATTTTTTTGTCCCATTTAGTGTTTGTGCCACCTTTTTTATCTTTGTTGCTGCAGTGATTCATGAAATGAAAAAAATAAAATCAGGAGGTCTCGTATGGTGCTTGACTTTGAATGAAAGTTCCATTCTGTCAAGCTTCTGGGTGATATCTTTGATTTGTACTCCCCAAAACAGTGATGTTTTCTTCTGAATGCTCTGGATCTTTAATAAGTTCAAATATTTGCTCCTCCATTTGCTCTGCTTCTTGCTCCACCTTTTCTTCACAGATGAATTTTAAAATTTCTGTATTCAACTATTCATCCGTCATCTGTGAAATGCATGCTCCATAAGTATCTGCCTGAGGATGTAAAGATGTTTCTGACATTAGGTCTTCATTCTCTGATACGACTTGAATGGATGGTTCAGGTAGATCTTTATCAAACATCATGGTAAAGCATGCTCCAAGATCTTCATTTTGAGGATTGAAAGTTTGATCCTTCGTTGTTGGTGCAGTTGGTACAAATAGATCAGCTTCATCCTCATCAGAAGATGAATAATAAAAGTCAAATTGAGACTTTGCCGGTTCGGGCTCCTGAACTGATACCTCTGGTTGTTGATACTGCTCAGCCTCATCCTCTGTTGAAGTGTCATTGTGAAATGATTGGTACTCGAAGGCTTCATCAGTGTCATCTGAAACTGGTTCTTGAGGTATGTAGTTCTGGTTTTCTATTAATTGTCTCATTTGATCTGTCATCATCTGAATGAATTCTGATTGTCTCTGAATACTTTCAAATTGATTCTGGCTTGTTTCAATCATTGTATCCAACTTTTCTTTTCGTTTCTTGAATATATCTTTGAGCATGTTTAGCAACTGATCTTCCTATGATGGTTCTGGTTGTTGATGAAGATCATAGGTAGATGGTGGATAAGATGGAAAATGTGGTTCTGTGAAATGTGATGGCTCGTCATACCATGAAGGATCTTGATAGCTCTGCCACCCTAGATGGTAGTTGTATTCGCAATAATCTCTAGGGTGGTTGCCATTACATATGTCACATCTCCTCATTGCGTCTTGTTGAGCAAATGTGGTATTGCTTGGTTCTGGCATCCAGTGATAATTGTTGGGCTGGACAACAGGCCTCAGAAAACCGGACTGTTGCTCCCAAATTTTGGGTGTATCTTCTAGTAAAGCTCGTGATCTCTCAATCTCCCAATAATGTTCCATTTTTCAATCACCTGAAAAAAAAAAAGAAATAAAAATTACAGATAAAAATAAAGAAAATTAGATACAAGTAAATTAGATAGCTTAAAAATTAATAACTCAAGAAAAATAAGTCCCCGGCAACGGCGCTAAAAACTTGACCGGCGTAAACTTGACCGGCGAGGAGGCTTATCATGAATACGGCATTCCTCTCCTTCCAAATGTAGTAAATTAAAGCTGCAAACAAAAGCCGGATAAAAATATGACATAAGGAGCCGTCAGTGTACTGTTACATCCACACAACAATCGCTAACAACTCTATTAAAGCCAAAATACAAAAATTGAAACATAGGGTTCCTAAAATGCGAAAATGGGGAAAGATTATTGAAGCTCAAATCTGAAAAATGAACGGTGAAAGAGGAAAAATGAGCTTACATGCTTGGAAAGAAGCTTGATTGCATCCAATTTGTCTTAAAAACCGTGTGAAATGAGAAGAAAATGAGAGAGTTTTGCTATGCTTCTTCACGTTTTTTTTTATGATCCAAGAGATGAAGGAATA
>SKCR01009325.1:0-36046 GCA_019454045.1 Zanthoxylum bungeanum
TATGATCCGAACGAATCAGATGATATAGAAGTATATATCTGGATCGTCGATGAGACCTTTAATTCCTTAGCCTGTGCTGACGCCTAGCTCAGCCGCTAACAGAACTATATCTAATCTAATTAGATATACTTTCGACCCAAAAACTTCTATTGCTGCCTGCTGCTCAGCTGCAATAATCCGCATTTGTTGTTTATTCGGCAACAGTTATCTTGCTTGGAAGATTTCCAGCTCACTGTCCCGTTATTCAAACTTTATAGTACCGCAGTATATAATCGTTTGGAAACTTGCTGCAGTGATCCCAGTCACTTCAAGTTCTCCTTCTCCATAGTAAAAGATAGCATCTTTAGTTCTCAGAGATACTAACAGATGTTCTTAATCTTTAATCCAGTGACTGTCACTTGGATTGACCCGATTGTGACTCCATATGCTCGAAGCGTATGAGACACCAATACAAGTACATTTTAAATGTACAATTTCCTAGAGAGTGTTAACAACTCCAAATCTATCCCAGTAGATCTTTATTCCTTGAATAAAGGTTGTTACTCCCCAGAATTCTACGGAGAATTTCTATGAAAGCCAAGCTTTCAACAATAGCTTTATGGGAATTTTCCTGTCAGTGCGCTCTCCCACTAACCTCCTTATATACACAAGAATTATTTCGTTTTGAGTCAAATCATAAACCATTATGATTATTTCAAAACGACAGTTCCAAGAACCTTATGCTTGCATTGATCCAAACATGGATCGAATGACCCGCAAACCTTGTTTGTCGGTTATACAAAATCGTCAGGATGTTGTAAATCCTCCAAAAGGTTTCCTTTTCAGGAAAGCGATTTTGATATATAACTGACATATTTCATAAATGAAATATACAGTTATTTTCAAGCATTTTCAAAATGGATTTACCATGGCAACAGGTAAAAGGTTGAACCGTTATTAACACAATGTTGATAACGATACCTTTCCGTCAAAAGCCTAGCTTTGTACGTTGGTATGTTGCCATCCATGTATGTCTTCCTTGAAGACGTTAAATGTACCATAGGCACAATGCCTTGTGGTACAACAACTAGTATCCAAAATAGTTGTTATACATGGAATCCATTTCGGATTCATGGCACTTTGCCATAACATGGAGTCGATACCTCGTATCACTTCCTCTAAACGTAGTCGGATGGTACACCACCATAAGATTGACATCTTTATGAGGTGAGATCAGAAACCCATACCCTAGGTTGTTTTCTGACTCTATCCGATCTACTAGGTTCTTGTGTATTTGAAGATTAATGGTATAGTTTCATCATAGATGAACTATTTGTGTTCCATTAAGGACTTCGTGCCTTGAACAGTATTACTCCGATTTTCATCGAGTATCACTATCCTCCCACTGACCACTGCATATCGGTATTCCTCTCAGGAAAACCGCATGGTGAGCAACAATTACATTGTTCTCATGTGGGATTTATAAGTACTATACTTAAGGTTTCCCTTAGGATAACCTATATTGGCACTTATCCAATTTGGGTCCTTAGTTTGGTATCATCCAAACTCTATGCCTGGCATACCCAAATTATCAGGAATGAGAAACCTCGTTTCTTCCCTGTTCATATCCTATATGATATCTGTCAAACAGATTTATATGGAACCTTATTCTAAATAAGTTTTGCACTGTTAATACATATCCTGTAGAAGGAAATAGCAGCTCAGAGCGACTCGTGATAAACCTTATCATGTCCAACAAAATTCGATTTTAGTTCAGACATACCGTCTAACTGACGTGTCTCGGGAGGAGTCCTCACATGAAAGAACACCGTACTCTTTCATTTATATATATGAAACTTACTGCTTAAGTATTTTCCATTTCGGTCTTACCGTGGCGGAATAACACTATAGCCGATCTGTTTGTTTTCTTCGTGTCGAAACTTCAAAAGTTTCCGATCTGTGTTCTTCAAAAGAAACACATAACCACAACGTGATGCTACATCCGTTAAGGTCACGAAATATTCATGTTCACATCTAGTCTAGCTAGATATGGGCCCACTTAATTCACCATGAATAGGGCTAACAGATCGGTGGCCCTTTTACTATTACCAAGTAAATAGTATTTTAGGTATTTAACCTAATAAACTAGATTCGTAGACCTTATTTGAATAGTCAAATCAGTCCTAGTACCCACTCTTCAAAAGTGTGGATATACGAGTCTTGTTTAATTGTGTCCTAGACAACAATGCCACAATAAGTCTCCATTGATCAAATCAATTTGAGCTATTTATTTGTCATTTTATATGTTTGAGATTTTTTTCTTTATATTCAAAATATAAATTCTGTTATTTACATTCAATGTATTTATCTCAGTATCATCTTTATATAATGAAACACTTTAGTGTTCTAGAGTATAAAGGTTTTATCCGCATGGATTAAACACTGATATAGAGATAATGTCTCTAGTCAAACTAGTTGCATAATAACATTTCCTAATTTAAGTACATACCCAAAGGGTAGTTCCTAAACTTAGGTATCTACGGTCGAACAGCGACTTTCATCCCGTTTCCGAT
The DNA here is from genome assembly GCA_019454045.1 of Zanthoxylum bungeanum. NCBI lineage: Eukaryota > Viridiplantae > Streptophyta > Magnoliopsida > Sapindales > Rutaceae > Zanthoxylum > Zanthoxylum bungeanum. The sequence continues at coordinate 2,553 of SKCR01009325.1, forward strand.
TTGCAGAGAATCTCGGCTTGAAGCCAGTATCCCTCCACAGCGGATTCTGAACGTCAATACATATATTTTATGTACCACACTAAGTATTTAAAATCTAATTTTAATACTAGTTGTGAACATAACTTTGACAAATATTTTTAAAGTTAGAGCTTCGCCCTTTCTTTAATTCCTTCGTGTCTTCCATATCCAAATGGTAGTCACTTTGAGATATGTCAATTATCTTTTCAATATTTCACAAACCTTTGGCCAAGCCTTGGGTTTTAGAATATCGAAATGAATGCACCTTGTGCTACATGCCCAATTGCAAACTTTGACTTTTCTCCACTAGAATAGTCAATTAATTCTCCAAGAATTATTAATTGCAATTTTAATACTTTTAAATCTAAAGATAGATTTATTATAAGTATATTAATTAAGCACCAAAGTATAAATCTTCCAAAGACTTTATGCTCTACTATTTGCTTAATTATGGGCTTAGTCATAATAAGTTATTTTATCAAATAAATTAACCTATTATTAATTCCCAATTGAAAATTAAATCATTTAAAACATTTAATCCAAGGATTATATATTTTAAATATTCAACCTTTTTAAATTCTTTACTTGATTTTAATAGTCCAACTATTTAAAATTATTAAGGTACTATTTATTATAATGATTACAATAATCCTATTATTTAATCAACTATAATTTTAATATTGATTACTATAATCCCATTATAAAATCAACTATCATTTTAATTCAATTATATTGATTACTATAATCCAATTATAAAATCAACTATAATTTGAATAAGTTTGTATATAGTCCAACTATATATATTTTTAAAAACAACATAAAATATTAGTCCGACTAATACTTTTGATTAATATGACGAGTAAAATAAAATGAGCGTGTTTAGCGAGTATTCGAACGAATGTTGCAAATTCAATACTTGCCTCCCACTATTTTTCGTCGAGTCTCTAACCCTCTGTGGAGTACTCGGGAAACCGTGTTTCCTAGTGGGCTAGGATCCTATTAAATAACACACACACCTGACTTTGGCCAATAAAAAGCTGTATGCTATTTAACTAGGTAGATCTCTCAGATCAATTGGATCTCATCCAATTCCTAGATCCGGTTAGGTGGACATCCAAGTCCGAAACATATGTATAATGTCAATGTATCCATTACATTTTCCTAACCCTATCATCTGGATCATTTAGGCCTTGGCTTTGGCCAACACAAACCTAATGATTCCAGTTAAGCGGGACCCATTGACGAGGAAAGTTTCGTAATCAATGTCATTGGACAAAAAGTGATCTGACTTTGGTCAATAAAAAATCACGATTTGGACAAGACACCGATATGCAACAAAACTCTCATGATTCAAGTACATCCTTGATTGACAAAGGTCTTGACTTGGTCAAAAACAAACCAATGCCAACTTCGGATCTTGAACAAGAATCATTCAATGGAAGGATATTTGCTTAATATAAAACGAGGGTTTTTCGCGTGCAAATTGGCTACCAATTTAATTATCTTTGTTAAGGTCTCATCATCATACACCCTTAAACATGCATTCTAAATACATAATAAAGCGAGTATGAAATAAAATAATAATGATATGCGGATGGATACTTAACACATTGATCCTAGATCAAATCTCTCCCTTTCTCACTCAAGCTAGCACTTGTACAACTTCTACCCGTTACACTACACTTCTAAAGAAACCTCATATACATAGAGGGGAATATGTGAGAAGAGAATACAAAGAGAAAGAAGGTGATAAGGCTGGACACGCAGGTCCAATTTAATAAATCGAATTTATTACAACAATTTCTAAAATTGCCCACCCGACTAATATCCATCTGATATACATTATTCATTCAACACAACCACGTATTCACACACATAAGCATGCTATCAATCAATCTAATCAAATTAATTAATCTGATAATTAAGTGATCATCCAATGTTCAAACACGATTTGATTTTGTTCGAGTCAAACTCGTTTTTGCGAATAAGTACTTAAAGTACGAATTCATGAATTAAATTAAACTACATCATTAAATCTAATTTAACATGTATTTAATACTAATTCACTATTCAATTCCAAATTAAATATTACACTTTTATTTAATAAACCTTTTACGATTTAAATTCCAAATCTAATCGTAACGCGTCTCAAAGACCGATTAACGTCCAACGTCAATTCAATTAAAGTCCAATGGGCTTTTGATTGATTTCTTAAGGCGTGGACTTTTGGTCAACTCGGGTCAAACCGATAACCAAAGTCCAATCCGGGATTTACCCCATAAGCCCATAAATCAATCTTGGCCCATTAGGCCCAATTGAACATTAAAGGTTCATTAAGTCGCATTTGGGCTTTATGGTCAAGGTTTTGGGCCCAATTGGATCCAATCCATTTGGCCTAAACCAAACTTGATAAATCAAGCCCAATAGGCCCAAATACAACATTTAAATCCAATTTCCAAAATTAGGCCCAAATAATTAAATTCAAAAAATCCAATTTTCCCAATTTAATTACCAAAGTGTATTACATGATCAATCAACTAAATCAACATTTCCTAAACACCATATTAGTCCAATTATCATGCTTGATTCATTATCATATGTCCAACACACAAATTGAAAAATCAAACCCATCTACATGCTTAAAGGTCTCGGCCAAGGGAGTGATTTCATGTCCAATTCGGTTTCAATCCAATTACTCCGCAATCGACATTAAATACATATCCCGAATGATTTCCAATACATCCAATTATCAAAATCAAAATTTACCAAGACATTAGGGCATTAGTCACATTCGGCCAACTCAAAGATTTTGGGTTTTGTCCAATTCGAAATCCAATCCAATTCGATTCAAATTAACATCAACCTAATCGATTCTAACTCATCAAATGAATTAAAAACAAAAAATCCAAGATCCCAAAATCACATCAAACCATTCGGCCAAGGACAATATTTGGGGAAAATAATTCCAAATCATTTTTCATCAAATTAGTCCAACCAAAATGAAATTAAACATGTTATAAACATACTCAAACAAACAATTTATTCAAATCATGCTCAAATCACATTTACCCAATTTTAAATCCCTAAAAATTCATGCTTGCAACATTAGCTCTTGATGCCATTGTTGGTTTATTCTAAGGTCCCAAGATCAAATCAAGACATGAAATAATGCGTGAATACATCAACGGAGGTAGCGGAATACTCACATTGATCGGTTATGTCGATTTGGAGACGATTCAAGCCCAAAAACGGACTGCCTTGATCTCACCACTGCAACAGTCCACTGTCCTACAATAACAGAAAATTGAGTGAAGAAACGGAGCTCCTAGCTTCGTCGGATGGATCCCGTCTCATGGTCGAACCTCCCTACCACCTTCGCAAGACTCGTAGTGTGCTAGCACTTGCGGTTTTCACCATGAAAACCCAACTCTTGGCTTCCCTTGCTCACGATTTTTCTGGTTCAAAACCAGTCCAAAGTTTCTGTTTTGGGCGTGAGGTGAGAAGAGAGAATGAGAGAGTTAAATTGTGTATTAAGTTAAAATGATTTACCAAAAATCAATTTATATTATGCCATAATATTTTATAATTAATAATAAATTTATGACAAAAAACATGCAATGGCTTAGAGTGTCAAACACTCAAACTCCATGCAATGACATTGAGTGCAATGTACACAATCTACATGCAAGCATTAGAATGACATGTGTCATGTGGGCCCCACACGTTTCCAAATGAAAGTGGGCCCACAGCACTCACGCGTTCGGGTTCGATATTTCGAAATACCGAGCTTACGTCGCGACGTTATTTCAATCGAATTTAAATAAATAATTGCGCCTAGCGAAATTATTATTTACGTCGCTAACGAATTAATTCTAAATTAACTCGTTTGCCCGAATTAAAATCTGATTTTAATTCCGCGTCGAAATCTAATTTCGTCTAATATATGAATATATTAATACATCGATTAATTCCGAATTAATCGTTTTCTCTCTCTTTAGACGACATTTTATCCCGGATAAAACATCTCCGTTATTAATCCTAGATTAATTTTCTCTCTCTTCTGTATAATCCCAGATTATTCAAGAGTGCGAGTTGTGCGTCATCGGTGGATTATCGGGAAGCGACCCATGAGATCCCCGGATAATCTGGCAGTAAATACGGTCGTCGGAGTAGTCCGAATCACGTACGTACCAAGTACTACGTTCTACCGATTTACGAGACAAGGTCGACTCCTAGCAAAGCACCAAGTCTTCCCAAGTTCTCCGGACATAATCATCAAAGAATATCTAGATCTGTATCAAGCGTAGTATACGATTGTATTGTGCATATCGGTCCAGTATCGGATAATCACGTGCTAGGGCTGGGGCTGGATAAGTGTCTGCCCCGTCCGAAACACATATCGGATGTCTGGTAACTAGTCTCTATAATCGGATATTCATGACCTGGTCATAATATCACGATTGGATGCGCATCACTTAAGAGCACTAATACCGTATCCTGCGTGACATCATCTCCATTATGACTGGAGTGATACTTCCGTCTCGACATCACATCCAATACACTACGACTCTCTGAAAAACCCAGAAGAGGTGAACACAGAACCAGTTAAGATCCCCCACCACCAAAACCAAAGTTACCGATTGTCGTAAGTATTAGCGATGCAAGTCTCAGGTTAAGACTATACACACCTACCTTGATTTCGGCCTCCCATAGACACCAAGTCATAATACCAATGGGATTCCGAAGGGTCTATCCAGAGCGAAGCTGTTTCCCGTACCATCGGTGAAACACGACCTCCTATCGCACTTGCACAAGTATCCAATACTTATATATATGAGAACTATGCCGTTGTGCCCTCACAATGCGCACAAGTGCAATACTAGCCTATTCCGCATTATCGCTGTCCAGTCTCGATAATACTACGGCTAGGGATATTTAATGATTAATCCTTCGTGGACTGATACTGTCTCATATCATCTCAATCCAGGAACTAATCATAGGGACCTCTCTTTATTTATATATCTATGGTGATCTAATCACAAAATGAAGAGAGTGCAATTTCCTTGTTACATAGTTAATTTGCTACAACAACACAATGATCTGTGCAAATAGTGACGCTATGGGTCATTATCCAACAATTTCCTCCCCCAAACATAAATGAGACATTGTCCCCAATGTCTTGAACAGTAAAAGGAGAGTTAAGAAAATCGTACCTGGTTAGCTGAAAATCTACAGGAAATTAAAGGTTAAGATCCAGATTAATCCTACGCCTCTTACCACGATCGTCCTCAGACCAATTTATCTTTGAAAGGATAGGGTCAACTTGTGGTTCATAGGCTAAAAGTTGGTCTATTAGATCCGGAGCAGTTCTGGAAATATAGATGAGTTATTTCATAGGTTTTGACACGAACCCATTTCTCTGGGTATCATCAAGAAACACACAAAGAAAATCATAAAATCCATCAACATTAAATAGTCCAAGCGGTTTCTGGTGTATGTCCAGGTTCGCCCAAGATAGAACTATAAAAATTTCCTCCAATGTGCCCAAGCCACCTGACAAAGCGATAAAAACATCAGCACGGTTAATCATTTCTACCAGTCGTTCAGACATATCTGGCACAATAAGTTCATCTCCGTTTGATGATCCAATAAGATTTGCCTCTGCCAAGGGTTTTGGGATGATTCCCAAAACGTGACTGCCTCCTTCCTGTACAGCCTTTGAAACGATCCCCATAAGTCCAAGATTGCCTCCGCCATATATTAAGTGCATATTCCTTGCAGCTAAGACTCGACCCAATTCCTGTGCTGCCTCTACGTATTGTGGCTTAGTACCAACACTATTATCGCAAAACACACATATGTTTTCAACTCGTCTTCTTCAAGTGGCTTCCATTTTTTTATTATTTCTTTCTCAAATCAGGATGCCTTCCAAAGTGCAATGACGAGCTGAATTTATAGTACCTGAAACAGGTGAGTAATAATAGCACTAGTATCTTCCATAGGAAGCTTGTTTAGCTAAACAACAAAATGAAATCGTGAAAGGTCAAAAAGTCTGGATCCTGTCTACAAAAATAAGATAATTACAACAGAAAAGTGAATCAAAGCAATAATTAAGGCAACAGAATTGTGTACGCAATACGCCACTCGTTTGGTATATAAATCCATTAGGATGCGTCTCAAGAATTAATTCTTTACTCAGCCATCGCTAATGAATTATTTCTCATCTTTGTGATTGCCAAACACCATTCCTTATGTCTTAAAATGCTCCGTTTGTGCTTTTCCCTACAAAATAACACAAAAAATTAAAAACTCTACAACATGTATACACAAAATATGAAAACATAAATTACAACAAATTGCATGGGTTGCCTCCCTGCTAGCGCTAAATTTTTCATCTTCAGCCAGACGTGACTGAAATCCATCTGTTAAGGTGGTTTCAATGTCGTTTTGGATGTCCTATTAAAGACAATCCCGTGAGCATTGCTTTTGAATGGTCTCTTCCAACGGTAAGGTAGTAGAAAACTTTTTGTCCCATTTAGTGCTTGTGCCACCTTTTTGCTCATTCTTACTTGTAGGCATTGTATTTTTGCATGTGAAACCCGATGATGAGTCTCAATTGGAGGCACTACCTTTTTAAGTTAAGGATATTGCGGGAAATGGAAGTCGGAAGGGGAAATTCGGAATAAGTATGTCATCAAGTCATTTCACAAGTTCACTGTTTTCGTTCGTGCTGCGTCCGTTGCCACGTTCGAACGTCAAACAGATTGCGGGCGTTCGTGCAGCATTCAAAGAGGCGTTCGAACGGTGTCTGTATTTCTGGTTTTGCTGCGAGGCCCTTAAATTACACCCAAATTAAGTTAAATATTAATTAGATAATGTAATTAAATAAAATAATAATTAAATAATTTACCAAATTAAATAAAACATAAAATAAAATCATGCCTAATTTAAACAAATCAATATGTTATATACCTAAATTAAAAAGATGATATACCTAATTAAAATCAATCATAACAAATAAAAAATATTGACTTTCTAATTTAACAAATTAAATTCCTAATCCTAACCAATCAAATATATTGTATTCCTAATCTAGCCAAGACATGTCCCCCAATCAAATCCATTCCTTTCCTTGTCTAACACTAAATCATATCCTAATTGAATGCACCAAATCCCTTCCTTGTGAGACAAGGTGAAGCCTTAACCCTTCTCTATATAAACAACCCCTAACCAAAGCCATCCTCTCCGACACACATATAGTTCACGCCCATCACAAAAAGAAAACAAGCAAAGAATTTCCTATAACCTTCATACAATATCATTCACGGTAATAGCATAAAGAAGAAAAAACAATTTCTCTTCACCTCATCCACTCCATAGCCGAAAAGATCATAGCCCCTAAACCCCACACATCACAGAAAATCTCCCCGAAACAGCAGCCCCTTTCCACCGAAAACAATAGCCCCTTCCACCAAAAACAGCAGCCAAAATCACTCCAAACAGCAGCCCAAAAACACCCAAAACAGTCCCTAAAATCCTTAAAACAGTAACATAAACTGTACTTATAATACTTAAAATAATCACAACAAAACTGCACTTAAAACCTCTAGAAAACACCCAAAACAGTCCGTTGAAACGTCAAAAGAGTGACCTGAACAGTGAGCAGAAAATACAGAGGAAACAGCAGCAAAACGGAGGCCAAACAGCAAGCAAAATAGCAAATCAGTGAGCTAAGACGCTAAACTAGTGAACCGGAGGAGTTGAGGAGCTTTACCCTTCCGATCTCCGTGGAACGCAAGTCCAAAAGTCGGCAAAAAAGGTTAGACCTGAGGGTATTTCCACATTCGTTTTCTGTTTTATTTTTATTATTTATTGAGTATTGTTCGCATGATTATTATGTTGAAATGCATGTTGTGGCCCTTGAGTAGATAAATATGCATGTATTACGAAATATTGTATGTTGTGGCCTTGGAATAACATGAAAGATGTGTCAACTCTCGCGGTATATTGGATGGAAACCCGGACATAAATTCATAGCCGATTCCGAATGGACGGTAGTATGATCTGTACTCGGGATACAACTCCACGTACCGCTTGAGTAAAACGACACCTTCTTTTATTTATATTGCTTTGATTTATTTATTTTTCATCATTTTAATTCCGCATGTTACTTGTTTATGAATGACGCAATCGAGGGCATGGGCTTAGTAAATCGGATTAAAGGTCCCATATTTTAAGGGGTTTAAAATCCTTTACCACGACGCTTTGCCGCGCCGGTTGATGTGTGTTCGGTTGGATGTAAGATATGTTCAATCGGGCATACTAAGTTTGATATTATTGTCTTTATTTTTGTATGCATGACGCGATCGAGTGCATTGGCTTAGTAAGTCAGATTAAAGGTCCCATATTTGGAGAGGTTAAAACCTTTAACACGATGCTTTGCCGCGCCGATTGATGTGTGTTCGGTCGGATGTAAGATATGTCCAATCGGGCATACTAAGTTTGATATTATTGTTTTTATTCTTTGTACGCATGATCTGATCGAGCGCATGGGCTTAGTAAGTCGGATTAAAGGTCCCCTATTTGGAAGGGTTAAAATCCTTTACCACGATGCTTTGCCGCGCCGGTTGGTGTATATTCGATTGGATGTGAGATGAGTTCAATTGGATACGTGAGGTCCCACATTGTGGATTTGTTTGTCTATGAATGTGTTGCATGAATCAGGTCTGGTTCCGTTCGAACGCGTTCTCGAACGCCACACAAACGTGAACCTTCTGTTTACCGTTCGAACGCATTATCAAACGCTACGCGAACGTGCACACATCTTCTTAGTGTTTCATGCATCAGGTCTGGCTCTGTTCGTAAGCGTTCTCGAACACTATACGAACGCGAACCTTCTGTTTACTGTTCGAACGTGTTCTCGAACTCTACGCCAATGCGCACCCACTGAACTGAGTTATTTTCATCAGATTCCGTACATAATTATCCCTAGTAGCTATTCCTTCGTATGATGAACCTGATTGTTTCTATGCATTATGCAAGATTGTGTAGGTGTCGTTCATCTGTATTCCCCACATGTATGAGTGTAATGTGTTTATTAACTTGTATGTTAATCCTTATGTATGCAAATTGAGACATAGATTACATGCAAATAGGCTGTATGCAAATTCAGATATGTGTTACATGTAAATTTAGATGAACTTGTTGATGTATGCATGTGAACTTCGAAGCATGACATTCTTGGAAATAAGTGTTACTTAAGCTTGATTAAATTATTACACAAATCCTTTCATTACAAGTGACATAAGTAAGGGACCATTCCGAACCCAACGGTTTGAGGTTTTCCCTTGCGAGCGGTGAGTGCGGCCTTAAATCTCATTTTCCCGGTTCACACCGGGTGGCGACTCCATTATTCTCCGGTTTAGTCCCCAGTGGCTACTCCGTACTCCCGACTAGGCTGCGACCATAGAACAGCATGCGTCGCCCAGTTTCTGTGTCCCACAGTCTGGCGACTCCAATAGGGATAGAGAATCAGCCCCTGAAATATTGTCTTGTAATGTTTGGATTTATGTTCTAATTGACCGTGTCTGTAGTGGATAAAATTAGGGTTTAATCAAGGGCATTTTGAGGCTAGGTAATGGTTTGGTGTCTTCCTTCATTCACTACCTTCCTAGAAGGAAAAGATGTGAAGGCACCTATATAGCCATCTACCCGTAGCCTATTGTGATGGACTAATTTGGAGGACTCGTTGTTTATTCCTGTCACCAAGCGATAAGAGCCTAAGAGGCTAGGGTACTTAAGAGAGCCTCGCTCCACCCTCCCTCTAGGGAATCTACAATGGGAAATCCATTTGACAGTCAGTCACACCATAGCTCATTGGCACGTACCTTAATGTATAAAAAAGGGTGCGCTCACTTGGTCGCTCGAACCCTTGATTGGGGAGACCTAGTTGTGGGCCATCCTTCGCCGGTGAGAGCCTTTGTCTACACTCTTGCGAACCCACCCATAGACCGGGGTTGAATGGTTAAAGTAACAATTATTTCCTTGAGTATGTGCTTGTGGACCATCCTCATTTAGATGCAGTTGGACTATTGTCAGAAATGCGGACTTGCTGGGCCATTTAAACTGGGGAAAGTTCGTACCTTATGACTATTAGGCCCAAAGTTTATGAAATGTTGATGGGCCATTATGTAGAAATTATTACTTTATGTTTGCATTATCTTTCTTTTATGCTTGTGTTTGGGAACATCGTCGTTTGGATCCATTTGGACCATTTGTCAGGGGATATGGGCTTGTTGGGACATTTAAATTGGGACAAGAATGTATTTTATGATGATTCGGCCAAAGGCTTCTAAGTGCTGATGGACCACTTTGTGCTTGTGTTCGGAACATTACCATTTTGGATTTAGTTGGGCTCCTTGTCATGAGATGTGAACTCATTGGGCCATCAGCAAAACGGAGGCCAAACAGCAAGCAAAACAGCAAAACAATGAGCTAAGATGCTAAACCAGTGAACCGGAGGAGTTGAGGAGCTTTACCCTTCCGATCTCCGTGAAACGCAAGTCTGAAAGTCGGCAAAAAAGGTTAGACCTGAGGGTATTTTCCACATTCTTTTTCTGTTTTATTTTTATTATTTATTGAGTATTGTTCGCATGATTGTTATGTTGAAATGCATGTTGTGGCCCTTGAGTAGATAAATATGCATGTATTACGAAATATTGTATGTTGTGGCCTTGGAATAAAATGAAAGATGTATCAACTCTCGCGGTATATCGGATGGTAACCCGGACATAAATTTCATAGCCGATTCCGAATGGACGGTAGTATGATCTGTAGTCGGGATACAACTCCACGTACCGCTTGAGTAAAATGGCACCTTCTTTTATTTTATATTGCTTTGATTTATTTATTTTTCGTCATTTGAATTCCGCATGTTACTTGTTTATGCATGACGCAATCGAGCGTATGGGTTTAGTAAGTCGGATAAAAGGTCCCTTATTTGGAGGGGTTAAAATCCTTTACCACGACGTTTTGCCACGCCAGTTGATGTGTGTTCGGTTGGATGTAAGATATGTTCAATCGGACATACTAAGTTTGAAATTATTGTCTTCATTTTTTTATGCATGACGCGATCGAGTTCATGGGCTTAGTAAGTCGGATTAAAGGTCCCCTATTTGGAGGGGTTAAAATCCTTTACCACGATACTTTGCCGCGCCGGTTGATGTGTGTTCGGTCGGATGTAAGATATGTCCAATCGGGCATACTAAGTTTGATATTATTGTCTTTATTCTTTATAGGCATGATGCGATCGAGCGCATGGGCTTAGTAAGTCGGATTAAAGGTCCCCTATTTGGAGAAGTTAAAATCCTTTACCACGATGCTTTGCCGCGCCGGTTGGTGTATATTCGATTGGATATGAGATGAGTTCAATCGGATACGTGAGGTCCCACATTATAGATTTGTTTGTCTATGAATGTGTTGCATGCATCAGGTCTGGTTCCGTTTTAACGCGTTCTCGAACGCGACAAGAACGTGAACCTTCTGTTTACCATTCGAACGCGTTATCAAACGCTACGCTAACGCGCACGCATCTTCTTAGTATTTCATGCATCAGGTCTGGCTCCGTTCGAACGCGTTCTCGAACGTTATACGAACGCGAACCTTCTGTTTACCGTTCGAACGCGTTCTCGAACGCTACGCAAACGCGCACCCACTAAACTGAGTTATTTTCATCAGATTTCGTACATAATTATCCCTAGTAGCTATTCCTTCGTATGATGAACCTGATTGATTCTATGCATTATGCAAGATTGTGTAGGTGTTGTTCATCTGTATTCCCCACATGTATGAGTGTAATGTGTTTATTAACTTGTATGCTTACCGTATGTTAATCCTTATGTATGCAAATTGAGACATAGATTACATGCAAATAGGTTGTATGCAAATTCGGATATGTGTTACATGTAAATTTAGATGAACTTGTTGATGTATGCATGTGAACTTCGAAGCATGACATTCTTGGAAAAAAGTGTTACTTAAGCTTGATTAAATTATTACACAAATCCTTTCATTAGAAATGACATATGTAAGGGACCATTCCGAACCCAATGGTTTGAGGTTTTCCCTTGCGAGGGGTGAGTGCGGCCTTAAATCTCATTTTCCCGGTTCACACCGGATGGCGACTCCATTATTCTCCGGTTTAGTCCCCCGTGGCTACTCCGTACTCCCGACTAGGCCACGAGCCTAGAACAGCATGCGTCGCCCAGTTTCTGTGTCCCACATTACTCCAATGGTTCCTACAAAGAAAGAAAGAAAATCAGGAGGTCTCGTATGGTGCTTTACTTGGAATGGGAGTTCCATTATGTCAAGCTTCTGGGCGATATCTTTGATTTGTACTCCCCAAAACAGCGATGTTTCTCCTGAATGCTCTGGATCTTTATTAAGGTCAGACATTTGCTCCTCCATTTGCTCTGCTTCTTGTTCCACCTTTTTTTCACAGATGAATTTTAAAATTTTTTTATTCAGCTCTTCATCTGTCATCTGTGAAATACATGCTTCAAAATAGTCAACCTGAGGATGCAAAGATGTTTCTGACATTAGGTTTTCATCCTCTGATACGACTGGAATGGATGGTTCAGATAGATCTTCTTCAAACATCAAGGTAAAGCATGCTCCAAGATCTTCATTTTGAGGATTGAAAGTTTGATCCTCCGTTGTTGGTGCAGTTGGTACAAATAGATCAGCTTCATCCTCGTCAGAATCTGAATAATAAAAGTCAAATTGAGACTTTACCGGTTCGGGCTCCTGAACTGATACCTCTGGTTGTTGATACTGCTCAGCCTCCTCATCTGTTGAAGTTTCATTGTGAAATGATTGGTACTCGAAGGCTTCATTAGTGTCATCTGAAACTGGTTCTTGAGGTATGTAGTTCTGGTTTTCTGTGAATTGTCTCATTTGATCTGAATGAATTCCGATTGTCTCTGAATACTTTCAAATTGATTACGGCTTGTTTCAAGCATTGTATCCAACTTTTCTTTTCCTTTCTTGAACATATCTTTGAGCATGTTTAGCAACTGATTTTCCTCTGATGGTTCTGATTGTTGATGAAGATCATTGTAGGTTGTGGTGGATAAGATAGAAAATGTGGTTCTGTGAAATGTGATGGCTCGTCATACCATGAAGGATCTTGATAGCTCTGCCACCCTGGATGGTAGTTGTATTCACAATAATCTCTAGGGTGGTTACCATTACATATGTCACATCTCCCCATTGCGTCTTGTTGCGCAAATGTGGTATTGCTTGGTTCTGGCATCCAGTGATAATTGTTGGGCTGGACAACAGGCCTCAGAAAACCTGACTGTTGCTCCCAGATTTGGGGTGTATCTTCTAGTAAAGCTCGTGATCTCTCAATCTCCCAATAATGTTCCATTTTTCAATCACTTGAAAACAAAAGAAAGAGATAAAAATTACAGATAAAAATAAAGAAAATTATATACAAGTAAATTAGAGAGCTTCAAAATTAATAACATAAAGAAAAATAAGTCCCCGGCAACGGCGCCAAAAATTTGACCGGCGTATAACGCAAGCGCACATATCGTTCAAGTAGTATAAAAATATCGATCCTACGAGGACTTAATTCCTACTGTTGTTATTAATTATTGAATCTATTTATTTACAGATATCTAATTGAGAGAGAAGAGAATGATTACTTGATTGATTTGATTGATTGTAGAATTGCTAAATAAATAAATAAATAAAAATACTAAAGAAAATACTAAAGAAAATAACAAAAGACACAAAGATCCAGGGTTTTGAATAATTCTAATATCATTTAAAAGATGAAGTGGTTATTTCATGTTTGTGTAATAAATCAGTTTACTAACCTGGAACACTAAATTATGCAAAAGCCTATGTCGATGGTCAGACGCAAATACCCAGTTTAACCCAATTGAACCATATGTCTATCTCAACCAAATTATCTGGATTCATTAAGTTTAAGTTCCAATTATGGCTACCCCCGCCCGACAGGTATATGTCTATCCTGTAAGGAAATCTATTAAAGGGTTATCTGTCCTCAAAGAAGATAGTGGGCTATTAAGTCTAAGGCTGAAACCTAAAATCACTATGTCTAGTTCATTTTAGATTTACCACATCAATCTTATTGGTGATCAGACAACAAGAAGCATTAAGCTTAAGACTCAATAAATAAATCTTTATATTACCCAAACTATAAAATAACCCCTTATAAACCGTGATATTAGAATTCATCACAACCCCATATAACTAACACATAACTAGGGCTAATAAAAACTTAAAAGTAAAAGACATAAAGTAAAATGCTGAAAAGTAAAAGACATAAAGAAAAAGCTGAAAAGTAAAATAAAATAAAATGCTAAGGTAAATGGAATTACTTTTACTATTTACTATTTTAGATATCTCCCATAAAATAATATATAAACTTGTGATAATATTACCAACCGACCAATCTGGCGGCATCCTTTATTACTCTGGTTTAAACCAGATTAAAATGAATTACCACCGACCAATCTGGCGGTATCCTTTTTAAGTCCATATTTTAAATAGTAAATATATTATTTTTAAGGGAGATTAATCTAAATAGTAACAGTAAAAGAATTACCTTTCACCCTAGCTGGGGAAGTTACCTCCTCATGGTGAATAGTAAAAACTGTAAAAAGTAAAAAAATAAATAAATTACTATATTAACAAAACGTAATTAAAATTATTTACAAAACTAAAAACTAAAAGAAACTAGAGAGAGAAACTCTCTCTTTACATCAAAGAGATGAGAGAGAGTGGTGCATCTAAAACTGAAATCTCGAGCTCAATTTATAGGTGCAGATAGGCATCGGCGTCGCGACGCTGAGGCCTTTGGCGTCGCTACGCTAGCTTCTATCGACTTGGCACGCTCTGGTTCGTCGGTTGCAGATTCTGGATAAGATGATAAGGTGACACGTGGCGAGGTTGTTGGAGACTCAATTATTGTGACACGTAGCAGCTTCTGATTGGTCAGCTAGATTATTATCTGCCACCTGTCAGATAAGGATTAAATAGCCAATAATTGATGCTGACGTGGCGCTGAGGTGGCGGTGACATGGCGACACGTGGGAAAGGGACTGTTGGCACCGTAGGATTGCGCCACGTGGCACTTCCTGATTGGCTGATGATGACGTGAAGGTGAGGTGGCAGTTTGACTTGGTCAACCTGGTGATGTGGCTGATGACATGGCAATGATGTGGAGTGACACGTGGCACACGTGGCGATGATGACTATCGACACCGTAGGATGATGATATGTGGCACGGCGCATTTTAGCAGATCGGCTGTGATGGTGACACGTGGCACGGCGCACGTTAGCAAAGTAAAACTTTTCTCATATTCTGATTTGTGGACCTGGGGCACGTTAGCACTGTTCGGCGCATGTTAGGCGTCGCGACGCGGTAAATTACCAAAATGCCCTTTTCGTTTAATTTTCACTGTTTTGGCCCAAATCACCTCCAGAATGTCCTGAAACTTGATTTATCTACAATATAACACAAAACTCAAGAAAATATACAAAATATTAGGTTAAATGAGTGGGTATTATTGATAGATTTACCACTCATCACATGCTGAGGGCTTGACACACGGCAATTCGGGTAAGGAGATAAGGCGACACATGGCGAGGCGGCTAACAACTCAATTATTATGCTGACGTGGCGATGGCGACTATCGGCACCATAGGATTGCGACATGTGGCACTTCATGATTGGCTGATGATGACGTGGCAATGAGGTGGCACGTTGACTCGGTCAATTGATGATGTGGACGCTGACGTGGAGTGACACGTGGTACACGTGGCAATGTGATTGTCGGCACCGTAGGATGATGACATGTGGCACGTCGTACGTTAGCATAGCAGCTGTGATGGTGACACATGGAACGGTGCACGTTAGCAAAGTCAAACTTCTCTAATTCTGACTTGTGGACCCAGCGCACGTTAGCATGGACTTGGTGTACGTTAGGCGTCGCGACGCTCCAAAATTACCAAAATGCCCTTTTTCCAATTTTCACTGTTTTGGTCCAAATCACCTCCAGAATGTCCTGAAACTTTATTTATCTACAAAATAACACAAAACACATCAAAATATTCACAAGACTCAAGAAACTATACAAAATATTAGGTTAAATGAGTGGGAAATAGTGATATAATTACCACTCATCAATCATCGACGTATAAAATGAGAAATACCACATTTTCGTCAATGACGCGCTTATATACATAAGGCTCATCAACATTCTGCTCAAAATCATAACACTTGATCATGGTATCACATCTTATGTTCCAAGATCGAGATGTTTGCTTGAGTCCAAAAATAGACCTTTGCAGCTTTTAAACCTTTTGCTCTTGACCTTGGGATATTAACCCCTTTGGTTGTACCATATAGATACATTAATCAAGATTGTCATTCAAGAACGTAGTCATGATGTCCATCTGCTAGATCTCATAGTCATAATATACAGTAATGGACAGAAGAGTACAGATAGATTTGAACATGGCCAGTGGCGAGAAAGTCTCCACATAACCAACTCTCTCTTTCTCGGTATAACCCTTGGCCACTAGCCTAGCCTTGAAGGTCTGTACCTTCCCATCTGATCCATGTTTCTCTTGTAGATCCACTTGCAACCTATAGGTTTTACCCCATCAAGTTAGTCTACAGGTTCCAAGACTGAGTTGAAGTATATAGACTCCATCTCGAGGTTCATGGCTTTGAGTCATTCTTTTTTATCGGAATCATCCATTGCACTATGATAGGTCAATGGATCATCTACACCATTACTGGAAGTGACAACTTGTGCCTCTCCAACTCCTAGATAACGATCAAGTTGTTGTACAACCCCCACACTGCGTCTAGGTGGCAGATCATTCTGAAAAACTTGCATATGATGCTCAGATATCGAAGGTGCTATTTTTTTATCAACTGTTGTTGACGATGGTGTGCTGGTCGAACCAACGAGTAACTACTCGAGTAATACTTCATTTCGAGGTTTGAACTCCCTTATATAGTCCTCCTCTAGAAACGTATCGTTTTTCGACACAAACACTTTGTTATCTTCCGGACTATAAAAGAATCCACCACTAGTCTCCATAGGATAGCCTACAAATAAAAATACCTAAGAACGTGGCTCCAACTTAGTAGTCTTAGCCTTCAGCACATGTGTTAGACACCTCCATAAATAGAAATATCGTAAACTAGCTTTAAGACTACTCCACAAGTTTAAAGGAGTCTTAGAAATAGACTTAGACGGAACTACATTAAGGATATACATTGATGTTTGCAATGCATATCCCTAGAATGAACTAAGTAGTGAAATATAACTAAACATAGATCTTATCATATCTAGTAGGGTCCGATTTCTCCTATCTGCAACACCATTTTTATGTGGTGTTCCTGTAGGAAACGCTTTCCTCCGCGCAGCGAAAGCTAATTAGGCACACAGATCGACCTTGAATTTTTTTTTATGCTGTACCATTCCTTTAGCCGAATGGATCCAGCAACTATACTGAGATTTTGTTTCTGTTTCAGACAAGATTTCAGCCACAGAATGCCCCCGAAACAGTCCTCGAACTGCAGTAAAATAATGGACTGTTTTGGACCCGTTACGCACCCAAACTGCACCCAAATCAACCCCTGATTTCGTGACCAGCAAGGATATTTCAAATCTGATTTTTCACTCACAAATCAGTCCCAACACAGCCCCAAAATGTCCCTGAGTGTTTCCTAAAATTTCAAATTAAAACAAAAACAATCGGAACCCCGAAAACCTTACAATGTGCGGCAATGAGGCTAGTCACCCCTCACTGCCGTGGATCAATAAAAGAAGGAGAAGATGAATATGATTCAACACCACGAGGTCTTCCGTGCTATGACTCGTAACCAACGGAAAGTAGTGTGGGCTACACTCATAATATAAATCCCTAAACGATTTAGAGATTTTTATCACACTTAATATTTTATCTTTCTTCTTATGTTCTTCAATGGAGTTTCTCAACTTTTGAGAGAATAGTGAAGAAGAAGAGAGTGGCTAGGGTTGCAATGAGAGGCTTGGGAAAACAAAAATCATATTTTTCTTTTTATACTTAGGGTTTAATTTTTACAAAATAAAACAAACCATAAGCCTTCCCCTTTCACTAGAATTCGGCCAAGGCACCAAAATAATTAATTTTGTAACTTCCAATATTAACTTTCCATAAAGCTAATATTTGTTACAAAAATAAATATTTATTTAACCTTTTGAAAGTCATAACTTCCAAAATAATACCAAGGATTATTTGTTTCCAAAAAAAACAAATCCCTTCCATTTTCCTTGAAGAATTCGGCCACCATGGAAAAGAATAATAATTTTGTAACATCAATGTTTAATTTCCATAATAGAAAATATGTTACAAAATAAAAGGATTAATTGTCAATGAAAGAGATGTAACATCCAAATAAAGTCCAAGGGTTTCAAAAAACCCAAATTTGGAATTTACACAATTAACCTTTTATTTAATTATATCATGTACAATTAAATGCCAAGTGTTTAATTATCATATAATTTTTAAAACTATATATTACCTTTTAATATATAGTTCTAAGTGTGACAAATAATATTATTAATTATATTAATAATATTTATACATATGTGATTATATAATTGGACTATCCAATTATACTAAATCCGCGATAATAAATCGAGCTAGCATGAGGACCAAATGGACCTACGGTTCCGAGCTCCAATAATCTTGAAATATTAATTAAGCTCTTAATTAAATGTTCTAAATTATTAACTCCGGGTTATTCCACTAAAACTCGAAGTTGCACTCTCGTTGCCGCAGATTATATATTAAGCCGAACCAAGTCGGTGTCCATCGATATAGTCATTACACAACTAATTGACCTTTCACGAGTATCTCGTAATTAGATTCGGGTCATAATGTCTGTTATACCCCTCTAATTATTTTTACCTTATGTACCATTGATTCTCTAATGAACGATTTATTCATAACCATTATGAATTTTAATCTTTCTATTCGTAACAGAAACTTGAGCGCTCAAATCGTTCAAGCACCGAATCAACCCTTAAGAATATACTCCTCTACTTCTCACAAGAAGGAGTGAACTCCATGTTTGTAAAACGTTCCCAGCTACACAACAGAATACTGCCCCAAAGTACGTAGCTATTGGTCGGGACTGCTACACCAACCTCACCTTTGTAAATCAAAGGACATGCCTCTCATGCAGGAGTTCGTAGTATACTCAGGATTATGATCAATCCATATATGACCATCTTGTAGATCAAAATGACTTTCTTAGTTTAACGGATATTATAAGAATGTCATGTCCATCTGTGTCCAGTCTTATATGATCGCATCATACAAGGTGCCTCCATTCTCATGTCTCTACCTGGACGATCCGGATCAAGATCGTCATACAAATATAGAATGGACCGCAGCTATAGATAAACCACAAACAAACTACCCGCTTTGTTTGCTATTTATGGACTATTTAAGATTACTAACTTCAGACTTAAATCCTCTTGTGTATGACACTCATACACTAAGTCTGAAAGCACATAAGTAATATAGGGTATTTAAGATGATATATAATATGCGAAAATTAAACAAACAATTTGATAAATGAATAATGTATCGTATTATTTCAAAACCCATAAAACCGTTTACATCACATGTAGCTCTAGGGCATACATTCCAACAATCTCCCACTTGCACTACAGCAAATGAGACATGTCACGTAATCCTATACCATCTAGGTGACCTTTAAACACTTTAGCCGACAAGGTCTTTGTAAACGGATCTACCAGGTTCCTATGAATTTCCTCTCTATATGCTTTTCCCTCTTGTGGTTTCTTGGTTCTTTAGAGTTTTCCACCGCACCACTATTATCACAATAGAGTGTGACTGGTCTATCCATATCTGGAATAACTTCCAAATCTCCCAAGAATTTACGGAGCCAGACAGCTTCCTTAGCTGCTTCACAAGCTGCTACATATTCAGCCTCCATAGTGGAGTCAGCAATGCAAGTTTGCTTTATACTCAGCCATACTATAGCCCGACCACCTAGCGTGAACACTGATCCAGATGTAGATTTCCTAGAATCGACATCTATCTGAAAATCAGAGTCTGTATATCCCCTTAGGATTATATCCTCACCGGAATACACATGCATATAATCTCTTATTCTCTTAAGATACTTGAGAATGTGTTTCACAGCCACCCAGTGATCCAATCCTGGGTTTGACTGAAACCCACTCACTACTCCCACTGTAAAACAGATGTCCGGTCTCGTGCATAACATAGCATACATGAGACTACCAACTATTGAGGCGTATGAGATATGTCTCATTTCCTCAACATCTTGAGGTGTCTTAGAAGACTGTTCCTTTGACAAATGAATTCCATGCCGATAAGACAGATTGCCTTTCTTGGAATTCTGCATCCCAAATCGCACAAGGATTTTGTCGATATAGGATGCCTGAGACATAACTAATAGTCGTTTCTTGCTATCCCGAAGTATCTGAATCCCAAGAACATAACTGGCCTCTCCCAAATCTTTCATTTGGAATTGGTTAGATAGCCAGGTTTTCACGTCTGATAATATCTTTACATCATTCCCAATGAGTAAAATATCATCGACATATAAAACAAGAAAAACCACCTTCCCGTCAATGACGCGCTTGTATACACAAGGCTCATCAACATTCTGCTCAAAATCATAAGACTTGATCGTGGTATCAAATATTATATTCCAAGATCGGGATGTCTGCTTGAGTCCATAAATGGACCTTTGCAGCTTGCAAACCTTTTGCTCTTGACCTTGGGCGATGAACCCTTCTGGTTGTATCATATAGACACTCTCATCAAGATTGCCATTCAAAATGCATTCTTGACATCCATTTGCCAAATTTCATAGTCATAATATGCGACAATGGATAGAAGAGTGCAGATGGATTTAAGCATGGCTACTGGCGAGAAAGTTTCCTCATAGTCAATTCTCTCTTTCTGGGTATAACCCTTAGTCACTAGTCTAGCCTTAAAGGTCAATACCTTCCCATCTCATCGCCTCTTCCTTTTATAGATCCACTTCAAACCTATGGGTTTTATCCCATCAGGTTGGTCTACAAGTTCCCAGACTGAGATGGAGTACATTGACTCCATCTCTAGGTTCATGGCTTTGAGCCATTCCTCTTTGTCAGAAAAATCCATTGCACTATTATATGTCAATGGATCATCTATGCCATCGCTGGATGTGACAACTTATGCCTCTCCAACCCCAAAGTAGCGATCAGGTTGTCGTACAACCCTCCCACTACGTCTAGGTGGTAGATCATTATGACGAACTTGCATCTGACTCTCAGATGTCAAATGTCCTATGTGTTTGCCAAATTTTGTTGACTGTGGTGTGTTGGTCGAACCAGCAAGTAACTCCTCGAGTAACACCTTACTCTGAGGTTTGAACTCCTTCATATAGTCCTCCTCTAGAAACGTGGCATTTGTCGATACAAATACTTTGTTATCATCAGGACTATAGAAGAATCCACCCCTAGTTTCCTTAGGATAGCCTACAAATAGGCACACCTGAGAATGTGGCTCCAACTTTGTAGTCTTATTCTTGAGCACATGTGCTGGACACCCGCATATGCAAAAATATCGTAAACTAGTTTTATGACCATTCCATAACTCTAAGGGAGTCTTAGGAACAGATTTAGATGGAACTGCATTAAGGATATGCATTGCAGTTTACAGTGCATATCCCCAGAACGAACTAGGTAGTGAGCTATAACTAAACATAGATCTCATCATGTCTAGTAGGGTCCGATTTCTCCTCTCTGTAACACCATTTTGCTGTGGTGTTCTAGGCGCTGTGAGCTGGGATACTATCTCATGCTAAACTAAGAATTACTCGAAATCTCTGTTGAGGTATTCTCCTCCACGATCCGATCGTATAATTTTGATTGTCTTACCTAATTGGTTCTCAACCTCAGACGATACTCTTTGAACTTTTCAAAGGTATCTAATTTGTGATGCATTAGGTAAACATACCCATATCTAGAATAATCGTCAATGAATGTGACGAAGTATTCATAACCACCTTGGGCTTTACATTCATCGGTCCGCAAACGTCCGAATGTATTAGCTCAAGTGGTTGACTGGCTCTTATATCTTTTCCAGTAAAAGGTCTTTGGTCATTTTTCCTTCTAAACGGGATTCGCAAACTGGTAAAGTTCTGAGCTTTAACTAGTTTAAGGCTCCGTTCTTTATCAATCTGTCTATCCGGTCAAGGCTGATATGACCAAGTCTAAGACGCCATAGATATGTGTCATTGTGAGAAATCTTTTGCCATTTAGTTTTAGGTTTCTCAACCTAAAACATTTCAGTATTGAGCAGTGGCTTATGTGTTAACGGTCTTAACACATACAAGTTATCTTATAGTTTCCTTAGCATATATGTAATTCATTTATGAAATAATAACTATTATTATTAGTAAATGATAACTATCATGCTATAGTTTTGAAATATAAATCAAATTTCAATGACAAAACAATAACAAACACAACTTTGTTTAAATTCAAATAACTTTTATATGAAAAATTGAAAACTGATAACTCCCACTGTTTTACTGAAACAACATCCCTTGTCCTAACTCTCATAGTAAAATTACCTTCAGCAAGGTCTTTACGTATGTCAAGTAGCTATACATTTAGCCTTCCAGTGTTATTCTTCTTTATCTTTGCAGATTTTAAAGACTCGACAACATTTGCCATAGCACTGAGCATACGAGGATCCACAAGTATGGACTCGTAGGGGGTGATCTCATTAAGCAGTTGGGTCAAAGTAAAAGTCAACTTGTTCATAACATAGTTGCTTTTAAACTGTAGGAAACTCTTCAGAAGAGTTTACATAATCATGGTCACCTGGCTACGCTCGTCAATACGAGCTCCATGGGTTTCAGCAGTGTTGAGATAGGTCATCATCCTCAAGACGTGCTCTCGGACTGATGTCCCATCCTTCATTCTAGTGGCCATCGGTGAGATCATGGCCTCATGGCGTTGACGCTTCGAAGGCTACCCAAACATGCCCTGCAATGACTCCATCATCTGAGATGTTAGAGCTATAGGTTCATGCTTTGCAGTAAGAACCTCAGACATCCCTGCTAGCAAGTAGCAGCGGGCTTTCTCATTTGCTGCGACCCATTTATGGTAGGTATCGCGCACAGCTTCGCCAGCATTTCTCACCGGCTCGGGAGGACTCTCCTTCGTCAGGACAAATTTTAGGTCTTCACAGACCAGGATAGCGTTCATGTTACTTTTCCACTTAACATAGTTTTCTCCCGCTAATTTATCGTTTCAAAGTATGGAAATAATTGGAGAAACCAGGACTGAAAATAAAATAAACATGAATTTAACATTCATTCATTTCATATTAAAATCATCAAATAATTTTCGCATAAAATTAAACATGATGCATGAACCATGAATAATGAATTAGAAACCTAAGAGAATTACTATGCCACGGAAATCTATCATTCCACAAGTAAGTGTCACTGTAGGGTAGGTCAAGTACTTGTATGATAGATCGAGACAATCTCAGTCAATTTATTATATGCGGGAACAACTCTTATTCCTATATTAAACAACTACCGTTTCATTCGATCAAGGAAATTTTTTTTTAACAGTTAATTATTCCTTTGTGAGTGTAACCCGTCGTTTCAGGATTCTTGGACTTAACGAGTGAAGTGCCGCCGTAGGGTAGGTCAGTTCATAAGATACATCTAGGATCCCTATCCTCTCGAAACCCAAACCTGATATTGACTCAAATGGACACCATCCGTAGGGGGCGAAAACAAAGTCGTCTCGAGGCGCCTTTTAAATCTCACGTATTTGGACTAACAACGGAGATCGCGGGATATACTGTCGTATATCCCTCTCCCACTCACTATTTAAAAAAATAAGGTTTCTATCTAAAATATCTAATATTTTATTTTAACTAGTGTGGATAAATTTATGGCGGCTAAATCATAATTTTTATTTACACTAGTTTGTCATAAGTGAGCTAATCAATTTTAACTATTAAAATTGTATCACTAATATTTCAATCACTAATATTTCATTAGTCTCTACTAATAGTTTTACTCAATTAAACTAATTTAATTAGAGTGGTATTAGTGAGCTATTATATTTTAACTCTTAAAATACTAGACAATAATAAGTTTAAAATTTATGGAATTCTAAAAGGTCAATATTTTAATTAAACATTTTAATAAATCTTAGTGCGTTATAAAATCCAATGGTATGTGGAATTGTATCCGAGTGCATACCATATTACCGTCCATTTGGATTCGGCTATGGAATTTATATCAGGTTTCCATCATATATATCAATGGAATTTATTATGCACCAATTAAGCCCAATATATTAGAATTCAAATTTTAAACCATAAATCCAATTAATCTAATTAATTGATTTCTATGCATATCATATTTTAATTTAAACATTTTAAATAACATAAAAATATTTTTTATGTGTACAATGATAATGTATCTATGACATGTTATGGCATGTAAAATGTAAGAGTGGGCATCCTAAGCTATATGACATGTTATTCAAACAATTCGAAATAAACATACATATAACATAAAAAATTTTGCATTGACTGGGCTCTTATTTTTCTTATACTAATCTAATTAGTACATAAGATTCACCAAGGCATTCCTTGGTCTTCAAATCCCGCTTCAAAGTGGTGTTGGCTCATTTTGCGACTTCGGTGCTCCAAATTACAAAAATTGAAATTTTACATTGAAAAATAAAATTACAAAAATGTAAACAATGGCCTTATGGCCTTATATCCCAAAAAAAAACCAACTACAAAAAATAATAGCTGGAAAAATTTACGACCAATGCAAAATCCATTCATCACATGAAATAACAAAAACATTCATCATATAAATATCACAATGTGCGCACTCATCTAAACATGCATATAATATTTATAACTCATATAAATATATTAAAACAGAAACTTTAAATGAAAAAGAAAAGGATTAAGAATACTTTTCACCTCGCTCGTGATGCCAATTGTAGGAAACGCTTTCCTAGCGCAGCGGAAGCGATTTAGGCACACGAATCAACCTTGAAATTTTTTTTCTGCTTTACCCTTCCTTTAGCCAAATGGATCCAGCAACTATACTGAGATTTTGTATCTGTTTCCGACAAGATTTCAGCCACTGAATGCCCCTGAAACAGTCCCCGAACTGCAGTGAAATAATGGACTGTTTTGGACTGTTACGCACCAGAACTGCACCCAATCCAACCCTTGATTATCGTGACCAGCAAGGATTTTCAGGTCTGATTTTTCACTCAAAAATCAGTCCCAACACAGCCCCAAAATGTCCCCAAGTGTTTCCCAAAATTTCAAATTAAAACAAAAACAAACGGAACCCCGAAACCCCTTACAATGTCCGGCAATGAGGATAGTCACCCCTCACTGCCGTGGATCAATAAAAGAAGAGAAGATGAATATGATTCAACACCACGAGGTCTTCCATGCTATTACTCGTAACCAAGGAAAAGTAGTGTGGGCTACACTCACAATATAAATCCCTAAACGATTTAGAGGTTTTTATCACACTTAATATTTTATCTTTCTTCTTATGTTCTTCAATGGAGTTTCTCATCTTTTGAGAGAATGGTGAAGAAGAAGAGAGTGGCTAGGGTTGCAATGAGAGGCTTGGGAAAAAAAAAATTATTTTTTTCTTTTTATACTTAGGGTTTAATTTTTACAAAATAAAACAAACCCTAAGCCTTCCCCTTTCACTAGAATTCGGCCAAGGCACCAAAATTATTAATTTTGTAACTTCCAATATTAACTTTCCATAAAGCTAATATTTGTTTCAAAAATAAATATTTAATTAACCTTTTGAAAGTCATAACTTCCATAATAATACCAAGGATTATTTGTTTCCAAAACAAACAAATCCCTTCCATTTTCCTTGAAGAATTCGGCCACCATAGAAAAGAATAATAAATTTTGTAACATCAATTTTAATTTCCATAATAGAAAATATGTTACAAAATAAAAGGATTAATTGTCAATGAAAGAGATGTAACATCCAAATAAAGTCCAAGGGTTTCCAAAAACCCAAAATTTGGAATTTACACAATTAACCTTTTTATTTAATTATATCATATACAATTAAATGCCAAGTGTTTAATTATCATATAATTACTAAAACTATATATTAACTTTTAATATATAGTTCTAAGTGTGACAAATAATATTATTAATTATATTAATAATATTTATACATATGTGATTATATAATTGGACTATCCAATTATACTAAATCCGCTATAGTAAATCGAGCTAGCATGGGGACCAAATGGACCTACGGTTTCGAGCTCCAATAATCTCGAAATATTAACTAAGCTCTTAATTAAATGTTCTGAATTTTTAACTCCGGGTTATTCCACTAAAAACTCGAAGTTGCACTCTCGTTGCCACAGATGATATATTAAGCCGAACCAAGTCGGTGTCCATCGATATACTCATTACATACGAATTGACCCTTCACGAGTATCTCGTAATTAGAGTCGGGTCATAATGTCCGTTATACCCCTCTAATTATTTTTACCATAAGTACCATTGATTCCCTAATGAACGATTTATTCATAACCATTATGAATTTTAATTTTTCTATTCGTAAAAGAAAGAGTTGAGCGCTCAAATCGTTCAAACACCGAATCAACCCTTAAGAAACATACTCCTCTACTTCTCGCAAGAAGGAGTGAACTCCAAGTTTATGTAAAACGTTCCCAGCTACACAACAGACTATGCCCCCAAAGTACGTAGCTATTGGTCGGGACTGCTACACCAACCTCACATTTGTAAATCAAAGGACATGGCCTCCCATGCAGGAGTTCGTAGTATACTCAGGATTAAGATCAATCCATATATGACCATCTTGTAGATCGAAAGGACTTTCTTAGTTTAACGGATATTATAAGAATGTCATTTCCATCTGTGTCCAGTCATATATGATCGCATCATACAAGGTGCCTCCATTCTCATGTCTCTACCTGGACGATCTGGATCAAGATCATCAAAAAAATATAGAATAGACCGCAGCTATGGATAAACCACAAACAAAGTACCTGCTTTGTTTGCTCTCTATTGATTATTTAAGATTACTGACTTCAGACTTAAATCCTCTTGTGTATGACACTCATACACTAAGTCTGAAGGCACATAAGTAATCTAGGTTATTTAAGATGATATATAATATGCGAAAATTAAACAAACAATTTGATAAATGAATAATGCATCGTATTATTTCAAAACACATAAAACCATTTACATCATATGTAGCTCTAGGGCATACATTCCAACAGTTCCAGGTCCTGTGAGTTAGGATACTATCCCATGCTCAACTAAGAATTCCTCAAAATCTCTGTGAAGGTATTCTCTTCCACGATCCGATCGTAGAGTTTTGATCGTCTTACCTAATTGGTTATCAACCTCAACATGATACTCTTTGAACTTTTCAAAAGTATTTGACTTGTGCTACATTAGGTTAAACGTACCCATATCTAGAATAATAGTCAATAAATGTGATGAAAGTATTTATAACCACCTCGGGCTCTTACATTCATCGGTTCGTAAACATTTGAATGTATTAGCTCAAGTGGTTGAATGAGTCTTATACCGTTTCTAAAAAAAGGTCTTTTGGTCATCTTTCCTTCTAGACAAGATTCACAGACTGTTAAAGTTCCAAGCTTTAACTAGTTTAAAGCTCCGTTCATTATCAATCTATCTATCTGGTCAAAGCTAATATTACCAAGTCTAAGATGCCAAAGATATATGCCATCATGAGAAATCTTTTACCGTTTCGTTTTAGGTTTTTCAACCTTAACTATTTCAGTGTTGAGCAGTGAATTATGTTAACAGTCTTAACACATCTAAATTATTTTCTAAGTTTCTTGTGCATATATTTAATCCATTTCTACCAATAATAACTAAATTACTACTAAAAGAAACGGAAAAATCATCATCCAAAAGTTTAGAAATATAAATCAAATTCCTGCGAAAATCAAGAATAAATAACACATTGTTCAAATTTAATTAACTATTATTGTAAAAATTTAAGCTGGAAACTCCCACTGCTCTAGCTGAAACGACATCCTTTGTCCCGACCCTCAAGGTATAGTCACCTTCAGCAAGGTCCCTCTATGAATCAAGTAGCTGCAAAGAAGAACAAACATGGTTAGTGGCTCCAGAATCAATAATCCATGTGAATTTATCATCCTCCACTATAGAGATTCGATAACAAGTAAATCATATTTAGCTGTAGCCTTTTTTTTTTAGCTTAGGGAGGTATTTAAGACAGTTTCTTTTCCAATGCCCATCCTTATTGCAGTGGAAACACTTTCCTTTGGGCTTGGCATCCTTGGAGCCTTTCTTATTGTAACACCCCACCAGCGGCAAAATGCTACCAGCAGGAGAGATGATTGACCCATCTCCATAAGCCTCTAAATTTACAAAAAATTCGGCATGATGTATTCTAAAACTGGATAACCTGGATCTCATTACAGTATCAAAACAAACCTGAAATAAACATCGTATATCCAAATGGACCTTAGGTCCACACCAACACATCAAAATCATCACTTAAGGGCTCCGTGCCTATATCATCTATCAACACTCAAGGGCTATGTGCCCACAACATCTTAAACAATCAAAATATTTACTTAATATATATACAAATAACGTGTTCAGCATGATAAATAAAATATTGATCATAAATCCTAGACCTCTAAAACTCTTCCCATGACACTTGCGAGAGTGACTGCCGCTTGGCTGATCCGCGTCTCGAGCATTACTTCCAAAGCTATCATGGTTGACCAATCTGGAAGCCAACCTGCGAAACTAGCAAATTGGTTTCGTGTGAGTTTTAAAAACTCAGTAAGTAACCATGCTAGTATTACAAAAAACAAGTCATACATATACAACAAACAAACAAATCTAACATATCAGCAGTTTATCAGAACTACTAAATTGTTCAAGTTTAGATTTATCAATTTTTATTATCCTTTATACTTTATCATGACAAGTTCTCATATATGCCGATTTATTACCCAAACATTCAAAACTCACAAAGTATCATCCCGAACATCACAGAATAAGTCATTTTACATCGAATCCATTTCCATTATATGGGACGTGGAGTCATATTTATTATACTATATTATGATTAAACATCTTTGAAATATTATCAAATCGATAAAGCAAATATACTTCATTCTATTCGATTACAAACTATCTTTTATACCAAAAGAAACTTAGTTTAACTTTCTTTAATCACGATAACCTTACAATAGCTTGACATTCGGGATTCATATGCACTTACAAATACCATAGGACATTACTCTTGTATTCATGAAAACACAATTTCAGGATTCTTATACATACATATATACCAATACAACTTAGCAAACATGTTTTAAAACATCCGATATTCATATCAGTTTCAAATCATTCATTCATTTCATATAAGCATATACTATCCATACATGTTACAAGTTCTATCATACACATACATACACTCAGACATATATACATTCATCATTCAACCAACCACAAAGCACACATAACAACCAATACATCACAAAACATATAATAAAACAACACACATATATGGCTAACTTACACATACAATGCTCGTACGAGACTCATTACCTATTTTAGAATATGTATGAGATGAATTATGTTCGAATGGATTCCTAACCAGTTCGACTACTATACCACGAGAACATCAACCAATCAAACATACATACATCGTGCATATCATGACACACCAAACTCATCGCGTTTCTCATACAAAAGTACATCAATGACAATCACTCCAAGACATCATTCAAATATTCACAAACATATATATGTTTCAAACATACGAATATACATATTAATATGAATGTAAGTGTCATAACTTTAACTGTCCTCATATCTTTCATTCACCGATCATATATACTTAGTTTCATATTTCTATCTGGAAACCTTTAATATATAGCTTATTAATTAAATATTTTCATTTAAGAAATGCCTAGCTTACTCTCATTCCTTATAGCACTTAACCATTTCAATTTCTATACAAATAACTCATATGTATAAGTAAATAACAACTTATTCATATTACATACACCTATATAAACTAAAGCCAATTCAGAAATCATGATTTGCTCCATTTACTGATTATGTATATCCAACCTATACATATCTTAACATCGTGTGCATATACGAATACATTTTCATTTACTCATACTTTGATATATTCCTTTACATGCACACATTCATATCATTACTGATTCATACCCTTACGTACATTCATAAATACGCATAAACAATAAGCTAATTTCATATCTCACTTAATATCATATTGATAACAAAGTTCCATACCTGTGGTGGTCCATTATCCTAACCTTGTGTAACCTCGAACTTTGTTCTCAATAATATCTCTTATCAATTCTCCTCTTATCCTAAACTTTTCAATTATATATATATATATATATATTTAAAACACCAATCAACTATTCAAGCAGTCATCGCATGAGTTACTTACCTGGCCTCACGAGCGTTCCAGGTCCTAGCCAAGTCTGTTAAAATAAATGGTGAAATACCGTCAGAATCGTAACTTACAGAATTCTCGATTTAACTAAGACAAAATTCTTGATCTTTCTGAGACAACCAAATTAAGTCCAATTTTAATTATTTCAGTTCCGTTATTCCTAAAACACCATTACAAACTAATTCAGGCCACTAGATAACTTTAATACTTGGTTTACGCGTTTTTAGAAAATCTTTTGAAATTTTTTTCGCAAACTCTACAGAATGGTCCCGAACCTTCCGAACCTACCCGGATTTATCTAAACATTATCGTATCATCATAAATATCTCATATGTATCATTATGGTAAAAAACACATCTATACCCAGAAAACCCACTTTAACCGAAAACTTACTTAACCTATCATATCAATCAAACTTGTTCCGTTTTCAATTGGATTCTACCAAATTAACATATTCAATATACTAATATTTAAACAATTCAATTTATATAAATACGTTACTCTACGAAGCTGTTGGAAATATTCGAACATTTAACGATAAACTTGAAATTAGCGACTTGTTACCGGGAAGTCTTATCGAGATTTCGAGGGCATATATGGACTCTAAACGATCCCACGAATGCGCTAGAATCTACGGAATTCCAATCGGAGCTACTATTCACTGTGTTTCACTATTCATATGAATCTTCTTTCCTCGTTTCACGTGAAACCAAGCATCATTCCGCAAAACCGACACCATAACCCTGTAGTACTCTCTAAGTGCTTCGATTTAGCGGGTGGCTCGGGCCGTGAAATGAACCGATGAGCCAGGATCGGGATACCCACCACTGCATATGTCTCTTTTCTTTTCTGTCATTGCCAGGGTCCCGGGGGCTGCCGCCGGCCACCACAAGGTGGGGAGTGGCCGGCGCACCCCTCAAACCGGTCGCGCTTGCCGGTAGTGACCTGCGTGACCTATTAAGGGACATTTTATGATTTTCGCAATTTCTAGAAACTTCTAGGTATATATAGAAAAGTTTTGAAAATTACCACTAGGCCCCCACAAATTTGCACTTCGATCTTTCTTCATGGACTATTTCGGTAATTCTCAGAATTGAGTCTCTTCATTTGAGAATTTCAAAAAATATTGAACACGAAAGTTATTCGTCTTGGAAAAATGGGTTTGATGGTTCAATTCGTTTGCTATTTTTATAGCTGAAATAACAAAATTTTACACTATAACGATATAAAAACAAACCGCGTAACTAGGGTTGGCAAAAATCCCCGCATGAATGAGAGCCCATGGGGCCAGAGATATTAGGGGTATGTATTTAGCGATTATTTTTAAAAATGGGCCGGGTGCGGGTACAATTTGTTGGGGTTGGTGCTCATAGCTCTAATTCCCTGTCGTATTTCCTTATATATACTCTTGTAAACGTTTTATTATGAATAAAATAATCAGTTTCTATAATATAATATATCTATTAATATGGTAAAGACGTATTTGACCTTCAAATGATTAGTCATGATGTAGTTGCAAAAACGTCGCAACTGAACTTGAGTAGTATCATGACGTTGTCATTCTTAGACTGTTCCTGGTCAATGTTTACACTACTTGGTCAGTAAAGTAACCCCGTTGAGACAAGTACATGTCTTATACTGGAATATATGATTCCAATGGTTTCTCAATGAACCATGAGTCTTGGAGACTCGTATAGACGTGTAGGTGTTTATAACGGATAAACATTGAATGTCTCACTGAATATTCTTAAGGGATGGTATACCAGTGTCAATAAAAATCTTCTTGGGTTGAGTAGCATTTGTGATTCTTCGACTTGCGTTACCACTGTGGTCACATGAGACATATTCCACACTTAGATGATAGTCACGTCACTGATCTTTTAAGATCAGACCTCCGCCTTTTTTTTGGGTGTGGACAGATCCTCAGGGTGTCTTGTGTGTGTCAAGATAGCATTTTTCAGTTATGTGTACAGAGCATAGGTAGTCCATATATGATTAGCAATCAGATAAAAACCATGGGCCCGTGGTACACTTTAGAAGTAAGTTCTAAGTGTCCTTTTAGAGATTGCTAATAGAGACATCGACGGGATTATCCATATAGAGATTTGACGTTTACATTTATCTCTCTGGGATATATTCGGATACCTGTGACAGGGAATTAAACATATGCCATGACCTCGATCTGTATGATTAAGCGAGTTTATACGTCGTCGTCATAATTTACTGGTTGGTAAATTATGGACACGAAATTGGATTTCGTGATGGATATGCCTGAATCTAGAGTCTCACTAGTGAAATATACTCCTAGAGCACTAGGGCAAATTTTATGAATAATACTGATTATTTATAAGTTCTTTAAAGATTAAATGAAAAATACATGCAAATGGACCTAATGGTCATTTCCTAATTAATATGTATTTGTATTTAATGAAAGATTTTATTAAATACACATTAATTAAATGTCAAACTGTGATATTTGACATATATTATAAATATGTATGTATTTGTATATTTAAAGTAAATATAATACATATATTTAAAATATTTGTATTTAAATAATTATTTAATTGTTAAATAATTAAATTAATTAAAAATATAAAAAAATTTCGTTATGATATTTTTAGGAGATGACTTTAGTTGCTTTATTTGACTTGTTATAAATCATTAAATGAAGTAATGATCATATGCACAAGTTGAATTATTGAATCAATTAAAAAGAAATATCTAGATATTTTATTTTTTACTCCAAAATTCGGCCAAGGTTAAAATTGGGAGTATAATTTATTTTATTTCTTTTTCA
>SKCR01009326.1:0-36001 GCA_019454045.1 Zanthoxylum bungeanum
GAGCCAAGGTGATATACCAAAAGCTTTGTAAATGGCCAGTCATTGATCGAGCAGTTATAGACTCTAAATATGTCCGAGACCTTTGGAGAGGTATCTACGATTGTCTCAATGAAGCTCCATCCGCTCTTTTGCCTAAAGAGATTGCAATGGATATCGTGGCAAGAGTTCCTACCAATTTCATGAGGTGGTGTTACATTCTTAGAACCATTTGGAATGGAAAAACAGATGGTTTAATCCAATACAAAAATAATTCAGCGATGTTCATTGTGGATATCACAGATTCCACTCCACAGTTTTCATCAACAGTCATGATTTCTTCAATCATTGCCAGTGGAGTCTCGGCACTTTGTTCGAACTCGGTTCCTAAATGGATTTATTCTTGGACCAAGTCCAATCCATCCCAACTATCCTGGTATCTCAGAAGATAGTCTTGGTGAGCTTCCTCCATTCATCAGTAATATTTTGTATCGATGGTATAAACGCCACAAAAGTATTACTGTCTGGATCGAAACCATTACCCCAGAATGGTCGAATGACTATTCGCTCGTTTACCACCCAATTCATCTTATAAAAATCATACCATCACGTCAACTCACTAATTGGAGACTCACTTGTTGGCCATCTAGACCGAAACTTAGAGTTTACTATGGATACGATGATATTTTCCCAGAAGAGATTACTTTTCGTCAATCCTGTGATCTTAGAGCTCTCTCTGCAGACTCAGTCCGTCGAAGTCTAGAAAGCAATACTAATGATAAAGACTGGCAAATCTTCACTACTATCGAAGAGTCATCTAGAAGTATTATTCAGGGCTACAACAAAATCAAGTTTCGTGACAGTCTCGAAATTCAAATCATCGACGGCCTCATTCCAATGTCTCTACGCGCGAAACGTCAATGGGAAGATTATCAATTCGAAGATGATCATGTCCTCGCAAACACACCCAGTTGTTATATTCCATAATGTAATCATAAATATTGATTAATCAAATACGATTATCAATAAGGTCTTCTTTCTCATTTCTTAAACGCCAAAGTTCTAATGCCTTCGTCCTACTAATTCACAACGATATCATATTTATGACAGAAGGTACATGTTACGTACAACCATAGAAATCACGTCGGATTCAACTATAGGATTAACGATAGGGCAACTATCGAAACTACTGGAAGATGATGAACTGGAGTACCATCTCCGAAAATCGTGGCTAGCGAATCTCTTACAACGGAATCAGGGTTCCTTCAAAAGGTTTCCTTCAAAAGGTTTCCCCATCATAAGAATTAACCTCCTCATCAACTGGAGGTGCCCTAGAAGGTTTGCCAACATTGCTATCTTACAAGTACGGACTCGACCTGAACCTTAAACTCTGAGACGAGGAGGCATCTTAAAACACATGAAAGATGTCAACCGCTAGAAGACATAGAATAACTGATAAAGAAAATGAAGTGTCTACAGAATCTATGAACCCTGGGCTCTGATACCACTAATTGTCACACCCGTCCCCTGAGGTAGGGTAGGGGTGGGACGGAGACTAGAAACTAGCAGAGTTTCCCCTGTAATATGGACTAATCCTCCAAATACAAGGAAAAATCTAAACTGAAAAATAAAATCTCATCATAAAACTAGGATCTCCATGATCCAACTCAACATGATATCCATAAAGGAAACACAATAACCTCAGTATCAATTAAAGGCTCAATGCCTATAATCACATAACAAATTCTCCCAAGAAATACATATCTAGAAATACAGTCTCAAAACATAATAAAGACACTCTACTGTTGGCACAACCTTTTCTCTACTGACAGGAATGATGACGAAACAGCAGATGTAAGAACGATCTACTAATCTGCTAAACCTGAAATGTTAAGGAATGGGGGGTAAGCTCACGCTTAGTGCAATGGATCACAGCTCAGTGCCGTGGATAATCAAGTAACAAAGTGGATCGAACAAGTCTTTCATAATATATATAATTACATAAGCTGTAAATCAATATCTCAAACATTTACTTGAAATCATAAATCTCATTTCTCATAAACTCATTTCTCATAAAACTCAAATCATAAATCTCTTTTCTCATAAAACTCATATCATAAATCTCATTTCTCATAAAACTCATACTGCTCAAAAATACTCTGTAATGATAAATCTGTTTATTCATCTATATGCACAACCTCATGACAAATACGGCAAAGCTGGCAACATGGGGCTTCCCCACGGCAAAACTGGCATCCGGAGCAAACTGGCAACGTGAGACCTTATCTCACGGCAATATCTGGCAACATGAGACCTTATCTCATGGCAATAATCTGGCACATATAAGTACACGGGGTGCATCCTAACATAAAAATCATTTCCAAAATCCATGCTCATATATCTCAAATCATGCAAGTTTCTCATATATCACAAAATCATGCTTTCAACATAATCAATATTCGATCCATACCTTATAGCAAAATATATAAACTTTCTGAAAACAAACTCATTTAATGCATTACCTTAAAATTCATTAAGAAAACATACATACTATATACTTTTGAAAACATCAATGTTACAGGTTTATCCACGCACCTGGTGAGCTAACTACTGAGAAAGGAACTAGGCAGCAGGACCGTCCCTGCTTACAGTATCACGATCACCTAACAGACAAAAGAATTTACTATAAGGAACATAATCCTAACTAGAATAGATGAAAGAATATGCGAGAAACGTGGTTCGGTCGTTCTCGTAAACTTAACGAAAATCTTCGACAGAGTTCCGCCTATAACGAATCATCCATAAACAATCCAATATCATCATCTTACATCCAAATTTTCCCAACATTCGGGATACATAACATGCTTAAACCGATAATTACGATAATACACAAAAATTACGATTCGGAGGTCCGTTACTACTCGGAATGGTCTGAAATTCACGGAGGATAATCGAAAGTCGGCGGCAAGATTCTGCCTGGCGCGTGGGTTCCACGCGCCACCTCTCCCGTCCGCGCGTGGGCCTCACGCGCCGCCACATGAGTGGCGCGTGAGCGCCACGCTCCGGCCAAAAACCATATTTTCTGGTGGCCGTGAATTCCTCTCCCCATTTCGGTTCTAATGGCGCTGACGGTTCGTCGATCAGAGTTCCGGATTAACGGGAAATCGAGAAAAACCATAAAAAGTTTCTTACCGAGATTTCTCTGAAAATTGGAAGTTTCCCGAGATGAAACCACCACCAAAATGATCCTCTTCGAGATCTACACTTTTTTAAGGACTCAGTCGGATTTGAGCTACGAATAAGTCGGATCGGGACTAAATCTCAATTTCCTCTCTTTTCCTTCTTTTCTCTTTCTTTCTCTCCTCTGCCTCACGTCCCTCTCTCTCTGACTCAAGTATATCTCACTTTT
This sequence comes from Zanthoxylum bungeanum, assembly GCA_019454045.1. Lineage (NCBI taxonomy): Eukaryota > Viridiplantae > Streptophyta > Magnoliopsida > Sapindales > Rutaceae > Zanthoxylum > Zanthoxylum bungeanum. Next base: position 3,386 of record SKCR01009326.1, read on the forward strand.
CTATTCTTTCTCTTTCCTCTATTCTATCTCTTTCTATATTATTTTTTTTCTTTATTATTTCTTTCTTTCTCTTCTTACGCGTCTGCTGTCTCTTATCTTTTCTTTCTTCTTTTTCTTTATTTCTTATTTTCCTTCTTATCTTATCTCTTTACTTTCTTCATTTATTTTCTTTCTTTCCTTTTCGTAAATGCTAACAGTGTAAAATAATAAATATATAATAATATGGCACAATTCGTTTGCCACCCTACACTTGATCTTAACCGCATCTTTAATTCCAACTTCCACAAACTTTAAAATTTAATCCTTAAATTTCTATCCACCAAAAATAATAAAATAAAATATGGGTAAAAATAATCCGGGGTGTTACAACTCTCTCCCCCTTAAAAGAATTTCGTCCTCGAAATTCACATACCATAAGGTGGAAACAAATGGGGATATTTATTCCTCATGTTTTCCTCACGTTCCCATAATACTTCTACTTTCAAGTGTTTACCCCAAGGGCTTCTTACCAAAAGAATCGTCTTGCTTCTCAATTGTCTTTAACTCTCAAGTAAGAATTTCCACTGGTTCTTACATAAGTCAAATCTTTTCTCAACTTAATCTAAAAGTAGTAGTCGCATTCCTTCCAATCACTGCTTTTTTTTAAACCTGAACCCCAACTTACAAACCAACTATCTCATCACATAAAGAAAAGGCTCCACCTAGGGTACTGCATAGACAACAGCTGTAAAGAGCTTTTAGCAATTTACGCAAAATCCACTATCTTAAGTTTCCCATTATTGAAAAGAGGATTTGCATGTCCCTCAAATATCTGCTTTACCTCTAATCAGTTCGACAATTATTAACCCTTCCAAATATGCATAGATACTGTGAAAGTATCTTGTCATGAAGAATTATTGATATCTCTCTCTATAAAGAGATGCACGAGTTCTTAAGGTATTACTCAAAAACTTCTTCAATGGCATCCTCATCTGCCAATCCTAACCCTTATTCAAGATCTGTCAGAGCCAAGGTGATATACCAAAAGCTTTGTAAATGGCCAGTCATTGATCGAGCAGTTATAGACTCTAAATATGTCCGAGACCTTTGGAGAGGTATCTACGATTGTCTCAATGAAGCTCCATCCGCTCTTTTGCCTAAAGAGATTGCAATGGATATCGTGGCAAGAGTTCCTACCAATTTCATGAGGTGGTGTTACATTCTTAGAACCATTTGGAATGGAAAAACAGATGGTTTAATCCAATACAAAAATAATTCAGCGATTGTTCATTGTGGATATCACAGATTCCACTCCACAGTTTTCATCAACAGTCATGATTCTTCAATCATTGCCAGTGGAGTCTCGGCACTTTGTTCGAACTCGGTTTCCTAAATGGATTTTTTCTTTCTTCTTTTTCTTTATTTCTTATTTTCCTTCTTATCTTATCTCTTTACTTTCCTTCATTTATTTTCTTTCTTTCCTTTTCGTAAATGCTAACAGTGTAAAATAATAAATATATAATAATATGGCACAATTCGTTTGCCACCCTACACTTGATCTTAACCGCATCTTTAATTCCAACTTCCACAAACTTAAAATTTAATCCTTAAATTTCTATCCACCAAAAATAATAAAATAAAATATGGGTAAAAATAATCCGGGGTGTTACATAGTTCTTGAAGATTGAAGAGTAAAGAAGTATTTGACAAATCACAAAACTCTCATTTTGTATTAATGGTTGAAGTTGAGGTATGATCATATTTCGTGATGATGTTTTAAGTTTGAAAATACGTAAAGAGTGATACTCATTTATTTGAATATTTTCACTGTACATCGTTTTTAATTCCCAACACCTACAATTATGATAAGTCTCGTGAAGCCTTCCTAGCAGCTTGCCTTGAACTTTTAACACCATTTTTCTTGTAAGCCTTCCCAGTCACATTTGGCCAATAAAGTAGAATTGAAAACAGATAATGGACAACTCCCATTTAGACCAAACCCTCAAGTTGAAGATGTGCATCAGCTTTGTCCGCAATTAAACTACTATGCTTTGGTTTTAAAGGAAGAATTGGCCAAAATGAACAAAAGCCAATGCACAATAAATAAAAATATAAAACAATCACAAGAATATATTTAGAACAGGAACTTAAAAGAATAACATCCCAAGTCAGATCTCTTCTCGCAAGATCTTCAACGCTTTCTCAATATATGGAACTAAACTCCTCGGCATGCTAATTTATTTCCCATACCCATTGCTTGGTTTTCACCGAAGTACTATTTGATACACCAAATACATTAAAGGCTATTAATAAATCTCATTACAACATCTAGTTCATATTAGGGACGAGAAATAACGGGATAATAAGATTTAACAAGATGTGACGAGATTTAATGAAATACGTGATAGAACCTTTTCGTCCTAATTTTATAAATATGACATAATCGAGATTGAAAAATCTTGTCCCGTCCCGATCCATTACCATCACTAGTTGATATGTTATTACTATGAAAAAAACATACAGACAAACAAAGAAACAACAACGAGAGATTGTTGCAATTGCATTTTGACAAATCTAGTAGATATTGGTTGGTTTACAAATACAAGCCCCCGGGCTTACCGCTTTACAATGAATGAAGTTTTTGTTGAATAGGACATTTGTCCAATCCAAAGAAGCCCCAAGTGACATTCTTGACTCCAGTTAGCCTAACTCAAACCTTCCTCCGTTCAAGTACGTGATGTATTTAATTATGCAAAAAAAATTTACTAAAATTTTTGATCAAATTCAAACAAGTCCTTAAACAACCACGTAAAAACAAATTGTTATTTAGTCAAGTTGTTGACATCTCATCACTTTATTTTTAAAATTCAGTGTTTAAGTCTTTTCATGTAAAAGCGTTTGGTACAGAGTCATCGTTTGCCATGAATATAAACTAGGCTATAGGGAACAAAGTCTTAAATTAAGGACATAAGAAACAAAAATACAATCCAAGATTTCTTACTTCATAATCAACATTTCTATATTTCCTAAGCTCATTTTGGTTTACTTGTTATTGTATTGTTTGCTTTTTTCTTTTTATTAATAATTAATATATTAATTAAAAGATAAAAGGAGGAGTGCGTAAGATTTCCGAAAAATCGGTCTTTCGGAGATTTTTTAAATAAATATTTGATTTTTGGAAAATTCAAGAAGTATTTTCAAAACCACATTATCAAAACACAAACTCTTGATCGACGCGCTCTAACGTCTTTTCAATATAACAACGGTAAACGAGTTAACAGAGTCGTTTTTCAAAAAAATTTGAAAACTCTTAATTCTCCTACTGAGTTCTTGTTATTTTATAGAAAATAATACTAACTTTCTTTATGAATGAACACCAAAATCCCTTTCTATTAATACATTAAATACACCTTATACATTCATCACAGAAGTTAAAGAACACTTGTTATTTTAATGAGGTAACATGATCGTTTGCATTTTACACTTTCATTCATGTGATTTTTCTACCTTGAGCCCAACAGCCATTGAACTTTTATTGTGGGGTCATTGCTTAGTGCAAAAAAAGAACATTGTGTGGACAATTCCAACACTAAAGCTCCTTACACATATATTTGCATCAAGAAAAGTGATATAGAAACTAAAGTAGGATTAAATGTAGATTAAAATCAGCTACAAAATATTGATACTTTGTAAGTAAGTGATTTTAGTCCATATTTAGTTCGTTTTTACTCTCCCTATCATTTTTCTTACAGTAATCACTAAATAATATATAGCTAGTCTCACATGAATTCCCTTTGGCTATCTTGTCATTGGAGAACGATTAGTGACTGCTCTTTTTTGCTTTTTAACTTTTGTTGCATGGTGGTTGAAAACAATGAAAGCATTTTCATTTGGGTGGGGTTTAATTTAATCTCGTGGGGATGGTGGATACATACAGCAATCATAAATATGGCCTTCCAAAAGAACAAAAGTTTTATCCGTCAACATGCTCAAATCATTGATCATCCTCATGATTTTCATATATTTCATGATTTAATTTGTAACCAAAAGCACTCAAACCTGCAATTTGTTATGCTGTTTCAGAAAAGTACTTCCCACGTAATTGTTATCTTTTAGAATTGGTGTAGTACTTGGTACCTTTCTTGAATCTCAATTGTAAAGGAGAAAAATATAATTTATGAAGGACAGTCCAATATACAAAGGCTTCGATTATTGCGGAATCTAAAAAGAACAAATGTCCACAACGTTACTCTCATACGCAGCCTTACGTCGCCCATCACTAAATTTGCCCTGAAAAATATGAATGTCAAGAAAAAATATATAATCATCCTTGGATGTATTTTTAGAAATTTATTGAATCTTCATTCTCACTAACTTCATATATATAAATGTCATATGTTATATACAAGGGGGGTGGGGAATATGTAAATGCTAATAAGAAAAAGAATAAATAATACAAAAAGTTGAAATTGATAAATGAAATGGGATGCATCTTAATTAGCATCTGAGTTTCTCTTCCACAGAATTGGAATTCTTGCAATGAGCAATTGCAGCTTGAATTGCAGCTTGCAATTCTTCCATGGTACTGTCACTTGTTGAAGAACAAATGTTTGTTGTTGCAACAAGTAACTCACTATTTGTAGGAGATGTTGTAATTGATGCAGGAGCTGAAAGTTCACCTCTTCTTCCTTTAATTAGCGGATCTAATTGCTTGTTCCTCATGCTTAAAATTCCTGAAAAAGAATGCGGCTGCCTTTGGAAATGGTGACCATTTTCTCTCCTTCCTCTGAAAAGCATCAATGGCCTAACCATTCTCACATATCTTTTTATTACATCACTTGCATCGAATCTCATCTTATTCTTTTGCTTCTGCTGGCTATTTTCTACTTCATAACCCTTTCTCCATCTTGTGAACCCGAAAAATGATAAGGACTTGGACTTGGCTCTTCCCTTTGTTTTGATATTGCTATTGCTGGTAGTGCTGGAGTTCGTAAAAATAATTTCGGGTTTTTGATCGTCTATTAAGTCTCTAATGGGAAGGGTGAAGCTATTCAGCTGTGAGTTGGTGGAGGAGCTTGAAGAAACTGGAAGGTGAGAGAGGAGATGAAGAGGAAGCAAATGTCCATGGAAGAAAATTTCATCAGCTGGAGATAAATCGATTGCGAATGAAGATGGTGGTGTTTTGGTTTTGTTGTTATTATTATCATCAGGAACATTTGTTGTTGAAGAAGAATGAAGAGAGATTGTGAAGGAGAATTCATGAGAAGGAGATGATGACGCTGATGGTGGTGAGGCTACAGAGGCAGAGGCAGAGGCGGCAGCAGATGTTGGTGACTTTGCTGCTGCTGCTTGTGGTGCTAAACTTTCAGTTTCTTCTTCATACTTCTTCTTGTCCACAGCTTTCTCTTTGCCTGTTTGATGCGAATTGGTGTCCATACTTCAGAAAATTAGATGCTTCAAAGACTTTAAAAGATCTGATTCAGTATCTGGGGTGTTTGTAATTATTGGGCTTGTGGATTATTGATATGATTAGGAGGCGGTGGGAGAAACTGAGAGTGTATTGTCAGTCTGGACTTGTTCTGCTTAAAATGTCTAGCAGAACAATGGAACTATGTTTTTTTTTTTTGCATTATTTTTTTTTGAGAGAGAGAGAAAGGGTGAAGCAAAAATAACTTTAAATTTAAAAACTAAATATCTCTCAAAATACAAAGTGTTTCAAGAAAAAAAAACATATTATTGATTTACAAATAATTAGCTTTAAAACAAGTATCATGATCGATATATTTCGATGGAAAAAAAAGATCAAAATGACATTATATTTATAAATTACCGATCAACTATTTTCAAACATTCATATCTTCTTTATCCAGACTCTAAATCACAATCTATAAGATATTACATAAAGCTAATATTAACATCTATACAGCTTTCATTAATAAACCTCTCTCAAATTATGACTTCTCCAAGATTAAAATCAGTCTCAAAGTCGTTATTGGCAACAGGCAGAATCTAATTTTACCATGTCTTCAATTTTCGATTCTGTCGATTCATTCTGATAGTTCTAAATCTCTATTCTCTACTTCTTCTTCTAAAACTGAATCAAAATATTCTAAATGAGATTCTTTTTCTACAACTATTGCATTCTTTTCATAAGGTATAATATTAGTATCATATCTGGGTGGTACAAATGTTGACTTTTTAAAGAAATTAACTATATTTGGTGTAATCATTAAACTACCGTTATTGCCAAATATAAAATTTAATCCTAATATAAATTTATATTCGTCTATCTATCTATATATAAAAGTTTATGGTAAATCATGTACTTCTCCATTTATTTTTATTGATATATTATTTATACACTATGTTATCTTTATTAAACTACTATCAAAATGCTTAATATTTATTGGATGTCTTAATTTATTCCTATATCGTAACATCCCCTTCAGGAGATGCTGCCGGCAGGGAATAGATCGTACTATCCCCATGAGCCTCTGACTTTCTAACTATGGACCACACTGATACTTTTTTCTCAAACATAATCTCATATATGGAACCATTACCCAAATCCACGACATAGAATGCAAAACAGTACACACAACTGAATACTCAACATCACTTTTGTTAACAACTCTATACACGAATACTAATAACACAACTTTACTATATAATATCTGGAACTTGACTTGACTTGACTTGACTGAACTCTATCTCTGACTTAACTTGGTGGAACCAATATCCTAGTGATTGCCATCAGTATCCATCATCTTGAGCTCGTCCTCCGGGTAACCTGTAAAATAAGGAAACTAGGAGTGGGGGGGTTAGATCGTTTGAATGACCTAGTGAGTGGATAGTTTAAAACATGAACTAAAATGCTTTTGAAAATTCATTATTCTAAAACCAAAGTCATCTTAAGGAAATCGATCTTTCTTGAAATCTCTTTACTTATCTGAAAATAATTCTCTTATTGGAAAATTATTCTGGAAATCTTTTCTGAAAACTCTTTCTTATAACTTATCTTTCCTAAAAAAAAATTTATTTCTGAAAATCCGTTTCTGAAAAATCGACATGTGATCATCTGTATCTAAATATCTGGCGTATGGAGGCGTTACGTATCGCCGTCCCCCCATACGCAAAATCTGGCATTTCGGGGCATCCCCCGTACGCAATATCTGGTGTACTTGGGGCGTTACATCTCGTCGTCCCCCAAGCCACAAATATGGAGCCGGGGGTGCGGATCTATGCTTCCCTCCTGACTCAAAATTTGGGATCTAGGGGCATCAATCATCTCTAGTCACTAACTGCGTGTGCACACGATATCTGAATCTGTCAATTCCATATCTGACTCAAGTTACATACTGATGTGGATTTTCCCCATGTCTCGAAGAATCATAAATCTCAAACTTTGAAAATCATTTCTTTCAAAACGTTCTTATTCAAAATACAATTGAAAATAATCTTAGCTAACGCCCTAAGTGCTCAAAAGTAAGTTTTGATTCAAAAACATATAAGTAAACACAGTTTAAAAGAAGGGTTCACTCATATATTTTGGAATCTGGCTGGCACATGTTTCGCTTCGTCGAAGAACTTGGTATTCCTACCGATAATCTATAATCAGTAAATTTGGTTAGAATATAAGCCGTGAATATGTTTCGGAATTATACTAAGTTTCTTTATCAAACTAATATATAACCACCATATGATGTATACTACTTGTGACATGTCACAATGCATGTATAAGTGTCGATACGAAACCCTTAGGCTGGCCTCTAACATCATAAATTGAAATTGAAATATTATGAAAATATTTCTAGCACACGTTGTGACGCCGGGTCTGGCGCATCGCGACGCCCACTCAAACGAACCCAGGTAGAGATCATGCTCTGCTTCGCGTCGCGACGCAAGACGCTACAGGTCGCAATGCCCATTGATCGGTGAAATCACACACGTAACGTAAGTACATGTATCGCTCAAGTATTATAAAAATATCGATCTCACGACGACTTAATTTATATTGTTGTTATTAATTATTGATTCTATTTATTTACAGGTATCTAATTAAAGGGAGAAGAGAATAATTGCTTGATTGGTTGGTTGAATGTGGATTTGCTAAATAAATAAATAAATAAAAAACACAAAAGAAAATACTAAGGAAAATAAACAAAAGACAAAAACATCTAAGGTTATGATTCCACACAATATTATTCTAATGATGAATTGATTCTCTTATATATGTATAATAAATCAGTTTGCTAACCTGGAACAAGAAGATATGCAAAAGCCTCTTCCGATGGTCAGATGCAAACACCCAAAATAACCCAATTAATCATATTCATATGTTAACCAAGTTATCTGAATTCATTAAGTTCAAATTCCAATTATGGCTACCCCCACCCGATAGGTATATGTCTATCCTGGAAAGAAATCTACCTAAGGATCATTTGCCCCAAGGTGAGATCGTGAGCTATTAAATCTAAGACTAAAACCTAAAATCTCTTTTCCAAGTTCATTTTAAGTTTACCACATCAATCTCATTGGTGATCAAGCAACAAGAAGCATTAAACTTAAGATTCAATAAACAAACTAAAGTATTAAACACAATATAATTAAATCAATTATTAAGCATGTGAATATTGTGCTTCATCACTTCCCTAGAATAAAAATAAAATACTGGGATTAGGATATTCACCTTTAATATTTCAAATGTAGAAATCTTACTTTATTATAATATAGAAATTGTCAGTGTTATCCTATTAAGTCAAACCAGCCATAAAGGCGGTGTTATTATTTGTTCATAAACCAGCCATAAAGGCGGTAATTATCTGTCACCTAAAGACCGACCATATAAGCGGTGTCACATTATGTCAAATAAATAAATCAGTCATTAAGGCGGTATCAACTTTATTCCATATTATAAAATAAGTGAGATAAATCTACCTTATCATATTAAAGGTTTCACCCTTCCCCCATCGGAAATTAACTATAAAACATAAAAGAAAGTTAAAACACACAAACTATTATTACTAAAAATAAAAATACATAATTAAAATACATAAAATAAACACACACAAGATACAATCATCAAGTACCTTAATAGAAGCCTTAAGAAAAGTATGAAATTTACAAATGAAATGGCTTGGTATTTATAGGTAAAATTTTCCCTCCACCAATTTCTCCACCAAACATGGCACCAAATCCTCCACCAAACATGCAAGCATGTTTTCTGGAAGTTTAATAATTTTCATTTTTTATTTTTTATTTTTGTTTTGAAAATGACTTTAATAATTACACATAACACACTTCCGTATATTTTATCAATTTCCGTCATGAAACCTTCGGAATTCGAAATTATTATAAACTTTCAAGTTGTAGATCTTTGCGTCTTCTTTAATCTGGAACTTGAATCACCTCAATCCAATATCGGAGTAGAAAGTTAAGGCCAAAATACGAAAATTACGCAAAGCTGAAATTTTCGAAATTGTACTTCGTTAGAACGCCATTTCAAGTTTCCAACCTCTAAAATCCAAATGTCAAGTTCAGTTTTTGTCTTTATTTGTTCCATATTTCGCCGATTGATTCCATTGAGTCCCGATTTTATTTATCTGCAAAATAAACTAAAACACATCAAAATGTTCAAAAATTCGAGAAACTATGCAAAATATTAAGTAAAATGGGAGGTAAATATTGATATATTTTCGGCTCATCACACCCACAAACCTAAAAGTTTTCTAGTCCTCGAGCAAAACAATAAACTATAATACAATAAATAATTAAAATTAAACTAAGCCACTTTCGTAGGGATAACGATTGCATTTAGCATATGCAACAAGCCTTTAAACCCCTAGGTGTCCCTAGTGGACGAGTTGTAGTCTCGTGAGGGCTTACAGTGACGATACCCACAAACGTCAATCAAATGCACACAAATGCAAAAAGATCAAACAAGTTAGTGACTAAACAAATGAAACTCTTATCCAAGTTGGTAGTTGTTTTCTTTCTTTCTAAATTACCAAATAAGTAAATTCTCCTGTTAATTTTTACCATTCTCCATATACACAAACAACAAGGTATTAATCAAATCATTATATCAGAATTCACACCTTTTTAGCAATGGAATTTTTTTTTTTTTTTTATTTTTCTTTATTTTTGCTTTTTCTTTTGTTTTTTTAATCAAAATCTTCAATCCATGTAGCGAGCTTTGAGCCAGTGACTCCCAGACCAGTTGACTTTAGAGCATTAGGTGTTAAAACACCCATACGGACTTAATTACTTGAATTTCAGATCTCTTTTATTATTATTATTATTATTATTATTATTATTATTATTATTTTATTCCATCGCTTTTTTAGATGCTTCCTCCAATTAAACTAGAGCACTGAATATTACAAACTTTTCACATACAACTCATGGATGTATTGTAGGAAACTGTTTCCTTATGCGCGGCGGAATTTGCGGATGTGGTGGCACCGGATCTTTAAAATTTACTTTGCCTTCTCATTTGTTGAAGTCGAACTCCACAAAACTCTTGATTAATTTCCTTTAAGATTATACTGTAGAATCAACCACTCAATCTTCCGAGCTATATCTCGAAACCAAAAACTGAAGTGTGGGCTTCACTCACAAAGATCAACCTCTAAACTTTTTAGAGAAATTGATATTGTCACAAACTCTTTGGCTTTAGAAAGATGAGATGAAGAAGATGAAGTATCTTGTTCACTTTTGTTTTTCTTTCTAATCTCAACTATTGAGAAATATGATTTTTCTCTCTACCTTACTCACAACTTTTGTGAATGTTTTAGCTCTCTCTTGAATTTCTTTTTCAAAATGCTAAGTATGATTTTCACTTGATTACCCAACCTTTGAGTGGGAATGTTAGAGAATATAAACTAAAGCATTCCATCAACATCCACTCAATCTTATCAATTGTAAATGGCCAACACACTTGAGTGGAGTGTCAACCAAATCCATTAGATAATGGAACAAGTTAGGTAATTAGGTCAAAACTAATTAACAAAAACTTGGTGGATGATTTGGCAAACCATTAAGGCTTGTCTTGATATGCATTTATCATTATCAAATAATGATGTCATAATTATCTCATAATTATGCATTATCAATGATGATGTAATAATTATCTCATAATTATAATGATGTAATAATTATCTTATAATATTATTTGATTATCTCATAATCAAAAATATTAGAAAATATAATATTAAACTAATTTAATATTATTTTCATTTGTGACAAAAAATTATTAATCATTTAATAATATTTAAATATAATGTGAGCATATTATTAGACAATCTAATTATATTAGGTGTGCTACAGTTAATCAAGCTAGCACGGGGACCAAATGGACCTACGGTTCCGAGCTCCAATAATTCTGAAATATTAATTAAACTCTTTAATTAAATATTAGGAATTATTAACTCCGCATTATTCCGCTAAAAACTCGAAGTTGAGCTCCCGTTACCGTAGATGGAAAATATAAGCCGAACAACTTTGGTGTCCATCGATATAATCACTACATATGGATATAGCCATTCACGAATATCTCATAAATAGAGTCGGGTCATAAATCTGTTATACCCCTCTAAATGTTTTGTCTCTTAAGCACCATTGATTCTATAATGAACAATTAATTCATAACAATTATGAATATAATACTTTCTATTCATAATAGGAAAGTTGAGCGCTCAACATTTTTCAAGTCCTGAATCAACTCTTAAAAGAGATATTCTTCTACTTCTTGAAAGAAGAAGTGAATTCCATATCTATGTAAAACGTTCTCAGCTACATACCAAACCATATCCCCAAAATACGTAGTTATTGGCCGGGACTGTAACACCAACCTCACCATAGTAAATTAAAGGACATAGCCTGACATGCAGGAGTTCGTAGTACACTCAGGATTAAGATTAATCCATATATGACCATCTAGTATATAAAATGTATTTCTTGGGTTAACGGATATTAAAAGAAATTCATATTTATCTTAGTCCAGTCCTATATGATCTCATCATACAAGGTGCCTCCATTCCCATGTCACTACATGAACGATCCCGGATCAAGGTCGTCATACAAGTATAGAATGGACCGCAACTATAGATAAATCACAAATAAAGTACTCACTTTGTTTGCTCTCTATGGACAATTTAGATTACTAACTTCAGACTTAAATCCTCTTTTGCATCAAACATACGCTAAGTCTGAAGGTACAAAAGTAATCAAGGTAAACAAGAAAATTGGACAATATGCAATTTAAATCAAACAGCTTTGATAAATGAATAATGTGTTTATAATTATTACAATAATCAATTCTTTTTTACAATACATGAGCTCTATGGCATACAGCCCAAAAATCTCCCACTTGAACTAGAGCAAATGAGACATGTCATGTAATCCTAAACTTTTTAGGTGACCTTCAAAAACTGTAGCCGATAAGGTCTTTGTAAAAGGATCAGCCGGGTTGTCTGCGGATGGAATCTGCGTGACAATGACATCTCCTCTCTGCACTATCTCCCTGATAAGGTGATATTTTCTCTCAATTGCTTTACCCCGCTTGTGGCTTCTTGGTTCCTTAGAGTTCCACACTGCACCACTATTATCGCAGTAAAGTGTGAGTGGTTTATCCATATCTGGAACAACTTCCAGATCTGCCAAGAATTTACGGAGCCATACTGCTCTTTAGCTACTTCACAAGCTACTACATATTCAGCCTCCATGGTGGAGTCAGCAATATAAGATTGCTTTATGCTCCTCCATACTATAACTCCACAACATAGGGTTAATACTGATCCGGATGTTGATTTCCTAGAATCTACATCTATCTGAAAATCAGAGTCTGTATATCCCTTGAGGATCATATCCTCACCAGAATATACTAGTATATAATTTCTCGTTCTCCGAAAATACTTGAGAATGTGTTTCACTGCCACTCAATGATCTAATCCTGGGTTGGATTGAAACCTAATGACTACTCTCACTGCAAAACAGATGTCCGGTCTCGTGTATAAAATAGCATACATAAAACTTCCAACTGCTGAAGCATATGGAATATGTCTAATCTCCTCAATTGCTTGAGGTGTCTTAGGAGACTGTTCCATACACAAATGAATTCCATGTCTGAAAGGTAAATTACCTTTCTTGGAATTCTGCATTCCAAATCGCACAAGAATCTTGTCGATATAGGATGCTTGAGACATTGCTAACAGTCATTTCTTGCGATCCCGAATGATCTAGATCCCAAGTATATAACTTGCCTCTCCCAAATCTTTCATTTGGAATTGGTTAGCTAGCCAGATTTTCACGTCCGATAATTTCTTTACATCATTCCCAATTAGTAAAATATCATCGACGTATAACACAAGGAAAACCACATTCCCATCAATGATGCGCTTGTAGACACAAGGTTCATCAATGTTTTGCTCAAAGTTATAAGACTTGATCGTAGTATCAAATCTTATGTTCCAAGATCTAGATGCTTGCTTAAGCCCATAAATGGACCTTTGCAACTTGCAAACCTTTTGCTCTTGACCTTGGGTTATGAACCCCTCTGGTTGTACCATATAGATACTTTCATCAAGATTGCCATTCAAGAATGCAGTTTTGACGTCCATTTGCCAAATCTCATAGTCATAATATACTGCAATGGAAAAAAGAATCCTGATGGATTTAAGCATGGCTACTGGCGAGAAAGTTTCTTCATAGTCAACTCCATATTTTTGAATATAACCCTTTGCCACTAGCTTAGCCTTGAAAGTCTGTACTTTCCCATCTATTCCTCTTTTTCTCTTGTAGATCCACTTGCAACCTATGGGTTTTACTCCATTAGGTTGGTCCACAAGTTCCTAGACTGAGTTAGATTACATGGACTTCATCTCAAGGTTCATGTCTTTGAGCCATTCTTCTTTATCAGTATCATCCATTGCACTACAATAGGTCAATGGATCATTTATACCATCACAAGATGCAACAACTTGTACCTCACCATTTCCTAGATAGCGATCAGGTTGTCTTACAACCCTCCCACTGCGTCTAGGTGGCATGATATTCTGATAAACTTGCATCTGACTTTCAGATGCTGAAGGTGTTATGTCTTTATCAACACTTGACAATGGTTTACTAGTCGTACCAGGAAGTAACTCATCAAGTAACCTTTACTTCGAGGTTTGAATTCTTTTATATAATCCTCCTCAAGAAATGTAGCATTTATCGATACAAATACTTTATTATCTTCTGTATTATAAAAGAATCCACCCCTAGTTTCCTTAGGATAGCCTACAATTAGGCACACATGTGAACGTGGTTCCAACTTAGTAGTCTTGTTATTTAGCACATGTGCTGGACACCCCCATATGCGAAAATGTCGCAAACTAGCTTTACGACCATTCCATAACTCTAAGGGAGTCTTAGGAACAGATTTAGAAGGAACTACATTCAGGATACACATTGATGTTTCCAATCCATACCCCCAGAATGAACTAGGTAGAGTGCTATAACTAAACATTGATCTCATCATGTCTAGTAGGGTTTGATTTCTCCTTTCTGCAACCCCGTTTTGTTTTGGTGTTCCAGGTGCTGTGAGCTGTGAAACAATTCCATGCTCAACTAAGAATTCCTCGAAATCTCTATCAAGGTATTCCCTCTACGATCTGATCGTAGAATTTTGATGCTTTTACCTAACTGGTTCTCAAGCTCAGCACGATACTCTTTGAACTTTTCAAATGTATCTGACTTGTGCTGCATTAGATCAACATACCCATATCTAGAATAATCGTCAATGAAAGTGACGAAGTATTCATAACCACCTCGTACATTTACATTCATCGGTCCGCAAACGTCCGAATGTATTAGCCCAAGTGGTTTTTTGGCTCTTATCCCTTTTCCAGTAAAAGGTCTCTTAGTCATTTTGCCTTCCAAACATGATTCGCAGACAGGTAAAGTATCGAGTTTTAACTGATTTAAAACTCCGTTCTTAATTAGTCTATCTATCCGGTCAAGGTTAATGTGACCAAGTCTAAGGTGCCATAAATAGGTATCATCATGAGAAATCTTTTGCCGTTTTATTTTAGATCTTTCAATCTTAAACATTTCAGTATTAAGCAGTGAATCATGCATTAACAGTCTTAATACATATAGATTATTTCTGGAGTTTCCTGTGCATACATTTAATCCATTTCTACTAATAATAACTGACTTATTATAAAATGAAATAGAAAAACCATGTTCCATAAGTTTTGTAACAGAAATCAAATTCCTGCGAAAACCAGGAATATAAAGCATATCATTTAAACATAAATAACTGTTATTAAAGTTTAATCTGGAAACTCCCACAGCTTTTGCTGAAATAGAATCCCCTGTCTCAACTCTCATGGTGAAGCTACCTTCAGCAAGGTCCCTACATGAGTCAAGTAGCTGCAAAGCACAACAAACATGGTTAGTGGCACCAGAATCAACAATCCATGCGGATTTATCATCCTCCACTAAAAGAGACTCAATGAAAAGTAAATCATATTTACTTGTATTCTTCTTCTTTTTAAGCTCTGCAAGGTATTTCGGACAATTCCTTTTCCAATGCCCTTGTTGTTCACAATGGAAACATTTTCCTTTGGCATTGGTTCCTTTAGAGCCTTTGTTCTTTTTCCTTTTCATTGGTTTTGCCTTTGCCTTCCAATTGCCTTTCTGTTGGACAATTATGACCCATAGAGTCACTATTTGTACAGATCACGGTGTTGTTGTACCAATTAACTATGTGACAAAGGAGATTGCACTCTTATCATTTGTGATTAGATCACCTTAGATATATAAATGATAGGGGGTCCCTATGATTAGTTCCTGGATTGAGAATGATATGAGATAGTATCAGTCCACGAAGGATTAATCATTAAATATCCCTAGTCAGAGTATTATCGAGATTGGACATCGGTAATACGTAAAAGACTAGTATTGCACTTGTGCACGTTGTGAGGGCACAACGACATAGTTCTCATATATTTGAGTATAGGATACTCATGCAAGTGTAATAGGAGGTTGTGTTTTACCGATGGTACGGGAAACAACTTCGCTCTGGATAGACCCCCCGCGGAATCCCATTAGTAGTATGACTATGTGTCTATGGGAGTCTGCAATCAGGGTAGGTGTATTTGGTCTTAACCTGAGACTTGTAACGCTAATACATACGACAATCAATCTACTTTAGTTGAGGTCGTCCAGGGCTTTAACCGGTTCTGTGTACGCCGATACTGGGTATATTGGGAATCGTAGTGTGTGGGTGTGATGTCAAGACGGAAGTGTCACTCCAGTCATATAGAGATGATGGTCACGTAGGATACGGTACTGGTTCTCTTAAGTACTGCAATCATCGGGATAATATGACTAGGTCATAGTTATCCGATATAGAGACTAGTTACCAGACATCCGACATGTGATTCGTATGGGGCAGACATAATTCCAGCCCCAGGCCTAGCACGTGATCATCCGATACTGGATCGAAATACGCAATACCACGTATACTACGCCTGATATAGATCGCTTATTCCTGTAAGCATGCTTCTGGAGAATTGGGTAGGCATGGTGTTTTGCTAGAAGCCAACCTTGTCTTGTGAATCGGTGTAAACGTAGTACGAGGTACTTACGTGTTCGGATAGTCCGACAGCCCGATTTACTGCCAACATATCCGGAGATCTCATGGGTCGCTCCCCGAAGATTCACCGATGACGTATGACTCGCACTTTAATTAATCTGGGATTAATTTAATGAGAGAAAATTAATCTGGGATTAATTACGGAGATATTTTATCTGGGATAAAATATCTATTTAAAGAGAGAAAAACGATTAATTTGGAATTAATCAGTAAATTAATATATTTGATATATTAAACGAAATTGGATTTCGACGCGGAATTAAAATTAGATTTTAATTCGGGCGAACGAATTAATTTAGAATTAATTCGTTGGCGACGTGAATAGTGATTTCAATAGGCGTAATCATTTAATTATGACGCAACGGAAAATTCGTTAATTTGGAATTAGCGAACCCGAGTCCGGGATTATTTGCGAGCGCATTCGCATTTCGAATTTGAGTGCGGCACACAATTCAAATCAAGTGTCAAATCATTAGTCACATCAAGCGTCAAATCACATGTCACTTTGAGTGATGTGACATTTGATTGATTGATGTGAGTAGATGTGTGGTGATTGACAAGCATTTAATGCTTGCTTTATGGAAATTAAAGATATGGTAAATGGTTTTAATAATTTGGGAAATTATAAAACCCTTTTACATTTTTTCTATTTTCCCACTCATTTTTTTCTCTCTTCTTTTTACGGTATTTGGCTTTTGGAGCCAAAACTTTTCTTCTTCTCTCACGATCTCATGACCAATTCTTCCCTTTAGTTTTTCTGGTTTGACCGATCAATGAAGGAGAAACAAATGATCTTGTTGCAAGATCTATGTGCTAGCACACTCATGGAGGAATACAAAGGTGATAGGGAACCGATTTCATGAGCTTGGAAGCTTGAATCTTGGAGCTTCAATGGTGTCTTCATGGCCGAACCTTGGAGAAGCCGAACCAGTCACCACCGTGCAGCCCCTACCACGAGCAGCTCACTGCCGAGCAAGATGGAGGAGGGCAGTGCATTTTTTGGTTCCTCACCACATGCATCAAATCTGTTCATTGTGAGTCTTCCGCACCTCCTATGTTTGTATTTACACTTGTTTCATGCTTAATCTATGATCATGGGACTTGATTGAAACTCAACAATGGTATCAGAGCTATTGATTGCATGAAATTGATTTTAGGGTTTGAATTGGGGAAAACGAATTTGGGCATTATTTGATGAAATTGGATTGATGAATATGCTTAATTGATGTTTAATTGATGATTGGTTGGATCAATTTGATGAAATTGGATTGGATGGATCAATTTTCCCCCAAATTGGTGCTTGGCCGAAAATTTGAATCCTAAAATTGTCTTGGATTTTGATTTTTTTGTTCATTGGATGACTTGGAAATCATTTCGGGTGTTGAATTTATTTTATTTTAATTTGGTTCAATTGGATTGAATTGATTTGGGCATATTTTTCCCCCCCTCTGGCCGAGACTTTAGCATGTTAATTGGGTTTGATTTTGATCAAATTGTTGTGGACATGATTCTGATAAGCATGATTAATTGAACAAATTTGGTGTTTTGGAAACTTTGATTTGGGTAATTAATAATGTTATGCACTTTGTTTAATTGAATTGTAAAATTGGATTTTGCAATTTAATTAAATTGGGCCTTAAATTGGATTTGGGCTTTTAAAGTTGTTATTGGGCTTATTGGGCTTTGTTGTACAAAGTTGGGTTTAGGCGAAATTGGTTGGATCCAATTAGGCCCAAAACCGCATCAAAAAGGCCCAAATGCGACTAATGAACCTTTAACGTTTAATTGGGCCTAATAGGCCTAATTAATTTCTGGGCTTATGGGGTAACTCCCGGATTGGATTTTGGTTATTCGGTTTGACCCGAGTTGACCAAAAGCCCATTGGACTTTAATTAAATTAATATTTGATATTAATCGGCTTTGAGACCCGTAACGATTAAATTCAGAATTTAAGTCGTAAAGGTTTATTTATATAAGTGTAATATTTAATTTGGAATTAAATAATGAATTAGAATTAAATGCGTATTAAATTGGATTTAATTATGTAATTTAATTTAATTTGAGAATTCGTACTTTGAGTACTTTTTCGCAAAACGAGTTTGACTCGAACAAAATCAAATCTTTGTTTGAACATTGGATGATCACTAATTATCAGATTAATTAATTTGATTAGATTGATTGATAACATGCTTGTGTGAATACATGGTTGTGATGCATGAATAATGTATATCGGATGAATATTAGCTGGGTGGGGCGATTTTGGAAATTGTAATAAATTTGATTTATTAATTGGACCTGCGAGTCCAGCCTTATCTCCTATTTCTTTATATTCTCTTCTCATATATTCCCCTCAATGTAAATGAGGTTTCTTTAGAAGTGTAGTGTAACGGGTAGAAGTAATACAAGTGCTAGCTTGGAGAGAGAAAGATAGAGATTTGATTTAGGATCAATGTAAAATATCCATCCGCATATCATTATTATTTTTCATATGCGCTTTATTATGTATTTAGAATGCATGCTTAAGGGTGTATGATGATGAGACCTTAACAAAGATAATAAATTGGTTGCCAATTTGCACACGAAAAAACCCTCGCTCAATATTAAGCGTTTTCCTTCCATTGAGTGATTCTCACTCAAGATCCGAGACGGCATTGGTTTGTTGGCCAAAGTCAAGGCCTTTGTCTGTCAAGATGTGTTTGAATCACGAAGGCTTTGTTCCATATCAGTGTCTTGTCTAAGTTGTGGTTTGTTGGCCAAAGTCAAGACCACTTCTTGTCCATCGACATTGATTACGAAGCTTTCCATGGTCAATGGGTCGCGTTTGAATGGGATCACTAAGTTTGTTGTGCCAAAGCCAAGGCTTAGTTGATTCAGAGGAAAAAGGTTAGGTAATACATTGGATGTATTGGCATATATAAGATATATGTTTCGGACTTGGATGTCCCCCTACCGGATCTAGGAATTGGATTGGATCCAATCGATCTTAGAGATCTACCTAGTTAATTATCATACAATTTGTTGGCCAAAGTCAAGATTGTGTGATATTTAACGGGATCCTAGCCCACTAGGAAACACGGTTTCCCGAGTACTCGACAGAGGGTTAGAGGCTCGCCGAAAAATAGTGGGAGGCAATAATTGAATTTACAATATTCGTTCAATTACTCGCCATACGCGCTCAATCACAAATATTTCGTCGTTAGATTAAATGTTAGTTGGACTAATATTTAAATTGTTGTTTAATAACAGTTGGACTGTATTATAGTTGATTATATAATTGGATTATATTAATCAATATATTTGAATTAATTAATTTCAGTTTACAGTTGATTTTATAATTGGATTATAGTAATCAATGTAATTGAGGTTAATTAATTTAAATTATATTTGATTATATAGTTGGACTATTATAATCATTATAATAAATAGTACCACAAATCGTTGATTAAATAGTTGGACTATTAGAATCAAGATATAAATGAAAGATTAGTGTTTAAAACATACACTTGGGTGAAAATGTATTTAGACGACTATAATTTTCAAATTGGGAATAATATTTTAGGATGGTCCTGGAAAATTAATAAGTTACTTTATTTGATAAAATAACCTATTATGCCTAAGTATGGAGTTAAGCAAATAAGTAGAACATGATATTTGGAATATTCATGTAATGATAACTTTAGTGTTTAATCCACTATACTTGTCATATAGACTCCTTAATTTCTTTATCAGAACTAAGGATTAGATTCTTAAAGTATGATATTGAAATTGAAGGATATTCAAAGATTAGATCTTAGAAGTACTTTTAAAATTGCAATAATAATTCTTGGATATTAATGACTATTCTCAAGGAGACAAAGTCAAACTTTGCAATTAGGCAAGTAGTGCAAGGCACACCTTACTTCAATATTCTAGAAACCCAACCGAGGCTTGGCCAAAGGCTACCGAATGTTGAAAATGGCAAAGGTAAAATCATTATAATCTTCTAGGAAGAAAAATGACATATCCCCAGAAGGAATTGAAGACGAGCAAAGCTCTGACTTCAAAAATGATTGTCATAATTATGTTCACAGCTAGTATTAAAATTAGATTTTAGATACTTAGTGTGGTACATAAAATATATATTGATGTTCAGAATCTATTTTGAATGACTTCGATTGAGATTGATCTGCGAATTGGAAACGGGACGAAAGTTGCTGTTTTAACCGTAGATACCTAAGTTTAGGAACTACCCTCGGGTATGTACCTAAATTTGGAAACTGTTATAATGTAACTAGTTTGACTAGAAACATTATCTCCATATCGTGTATAACCCGCTGCGGGTGTACTTTTATATTCTAGAACACTAAAGTGTTTCATTATATAGATGATATTGAGATAAACACATTAGATGTGAATAACATAATTTATATTTAGAATATAAATAAATCTCACACGTATAACATGACAAACAAATAGCTCAAACTGATTTGATCAATTGAAACTTAAAGTGGCAATGTTGTCTGGGACACATTAAACAAAATCGTATATCCACACTTCGAAGAGCGGGTACCGGGACTGATTTGATTCCATCAAATAAAGTCTACGAATCTAGTTTATTGGGCAAAGTGTCTAAACACTATTTACTTGGTAAAAGTGTAAATGCCACCGATCTGTTAGCCCTAATTCATAGTGTAGCAAGTGGGCCCATGTCTAGCTAGGTAGATGTGGATATGAACATTTCGTGACCTATACAGATGTGGCATCGCGTAATGGTTATGTGTTTCTCTTGAAGAACACAAATCGGAAACTTTTAAAGTTTCGACACGAAATAGACAAACAGATCAGCCAAAGTATTAAACCGTCACGGTAAGACCATAATGGAAAATACTTAAGTAATAAGTTTCTCATATACTTGAAAGAGTATAGTATTCTTTCAAAGAGGACTCCTCCCGGAACACGTCAGTTTAACGGTGTGTCCGAACAAGATTAACCGAATTTTGTTAGACATGATAAGGTTAATCACGAGTCGCTCTGAGCTACCATTTCCTTCAACGGATAAGCTTTAATCAGTGCAAGAACTTATTTAGAATAAGGTTCCATTAATATCTGTTTGACAGATACATATTAGATATGAACAGGAAAGAAACCGGGTTTCACATTCCTGAAATTTTGGGTATGCTGGGCATATGTTTGGATGATACCAAACTAAAACCCAAATTGGATAAATGCCAATTGTAGGTTATCCTAGGGATCATAAGTATTGTACTTATACATCTCACCAGAGAACAATTAGATTGTTGCTCACCATGCGGTTTTCCTGAGAGGAATACCGATATGCAGTGGTAAGTGGGAGGATAGTATAACTCGATGAAAATCAGAGTAATACTGTTCAAGGCACCGAATCCTTAATGGAACAAAAATAGTTCATCAAGGATGAAACTATTACCATTAATCTTCGAATACACAAGAACCGCGTGAGTCGGAGAGATTCAGAAAACAACCTGGCGTATGGGTTTCTGATCTCACCTCGAAAAGATGTCAATCTTTTGAAGTATACCAACTGACTACGTATGAGGAAGTGATACAAGGTATCGACTCCCTATTATGGCAAAGTGCCATGTATCCGAAATGGATTCCATTTATATCAACAAGTTTAGATACTAGTTGATGTACCGCAAGCATTGTGCCTATTGGTACTTTATAAGTCTTCAAGGAAGACATACATGGATGGCAACAACCAACGTATAAAGCTAGGCTTTTAGCGGAAAGGTATCGTTATCAACATTATGTTGATTTCGGTTCAACCTTTTAACTGTTGCCATGGTAAATCCATTTGGATAATGCTTGCTAATGCTGCATATTTCATAGAATGAAATATGACAGCTTACGGGAAAATTGCTTTCCTGAAAAGGAAACCAGTTGGAGGATGTTTAGAACATCCTGTCGGTTTTGTCGTACCATAACTAGCAAACAAGGTTTGCGGGTTATTCGATCCATGTTTGGATTGAGGCAAACATAGGTTCTTGGAATTATCGTTTTGATGTAATCATAATGGTTTATGATTTAATTCAAAACGAAAAGGATTCCTGTGTATATAAGGAGGTTAGTGGGAGCACAGTGACAGTGGCTATCCTATATAATAATGATGACATGTCATTTCTTGGAAATGATGTTCCCATAAATAACAATCGGTGAAAGCTTGGCTCTCGAGAACACTCTCCGAGAAATCGTACATTGAAAAATGTACGCGACCTAGTGTCTCATACGCTTTGAGCATATGATTCACAAACAGGCCAATCCAAGTGATTGTCACTGGATTGATGTTAAGAACATCCGCTAGTATCTTAGAGAACTAAGGATGTTATCTTAAACCTTGGAGAAGGATAACTTGGAGTGACTGGGATCACTATTGCAAGTTTCCTATAACCGATAAAGACGACTAAAAGTCACAAACGGTACTATACAGTTTGAATAACGGTACAGTAAGCTGGAAATCTTCCAAGCAATATACTGTTACCGAATAAACAACAAATGCGGGTTATTGCAGCAGCTGAGGCAGCAATAGAAGCCTTCTGGGTCAATAAGAAAATCTAATTAGATTAGATATAGTTATGTTAGCAGCTGAGCTAGGCGTCAGCACAGGCTAAAGAATTAATGGTCTCATCAATGATCCAGATAAATACTTCGACTATTCATCTTATTCGTTCGGATCATACATCGTGGGGATGTGATGATTGAATAAATCGCATCAGATGATAATCATGGAAATCCGCTGATGAAAGCATTTCTCAGCAATTTGAGCCAACCGTACATAGTTCGGGTGTCAAACACGCGAGTGACTGGCTATAGGCCAAGTGGGAGATTGTTGGACAATTATGACCCATTGCGTCACTATTTGTACAGATCACGGTGTTGTTGTACAAATTAACTATGTGACAAATGAGATTGCACTCTTATCATTTGTGATTAGATTACCTTAGATATATAAATGATAGGAGGTCTCTATGATTAGTTCCTGGATTGAGAATGATATGAGACAGTATCAGTCCACGAAGGATTAATCATTAAATATCCCTAGTCAGAGATTATCGAGATTGGACATCGGTAATACGTAAAAGACTATTATTGCACTTGTGCACGTTGCAGGGCACAACGGTTCTGTGTACGCGCCGATACTGGGTATATTGGGAATCGTAGTGTGTTGGGTGTGATGTCAAGACGGAAGTGTCACTCCAGTCTTATGGAGATGATGGTCACGTAGGATACGGAACTGGTTCTCTTAAGTACTGCAGTCATCGGGATAATAGACTAGGTCATAGTTATCCGATATAGAGACTAGTTACCAGACATCCGACATGTGCTTCGTACGGGGCATACACAATTCCAGCCCCAGGCCTAGCACGTGATCATCCGATACTGGATCGAAATACGCAATACCACGTATACTACGCTTGATCTAGATCGCTTATTCCTGTAAGCATGTATCTGGAGAATTGGGTAGGCATGGTGCTTTGCTAGAAGCCAACCTTGTCTTGTGAATCGGTGTAAACGTAGTACGAGGTACTTACGTGTTCGGATAGTCCGACGGCCCGATTTACTGCCAACATATCCGGAGATATCATGAGTCGCTCCCCGAAGATTCACCGATGACGTATGACTCGCACGTTAATTAATCTGGGATTAATTTAATGAGAGAGAAAATTAATCTGGGATTAATTACGGAGATATTTTATCTGGGATAAAATATCTATTAAAGAGAGAAAAATGATTAATTTGGAATTAATCGGTAAATTAATATATTTGATATATTAAACGAAATTGGATTTCGACGCGGAATTAAAATTAGATTTTAATTCGGGCGAACGAATTAATTTAGAATTAATTCATTAGCGACGTGAATAGTGATTTCGCTAGGCGTAATCATTTAATTACGACGCAATGGAAAATTCGTTAATTTGGAATTAGCGAACCCGAGCCCGGAAATTATTTGCGAGCGCATTCGCATTTCAAATTCGAGTGCGGCACGCAAGTCAAATCAAGCGTCAAATCATTAGTCACATCAAGTGTCAAATCACATGTCACTTTGAGTGATGTGACATTTGAGTGATTGATGTGAGTAGATGTGTGGTGATTGACAAGCATTTAATGCTTGCTTTATGGAAATTAAAGAAATGGTAAATGGTTTTAATAATTTGGGAAATTATAAAACCCTTTACATTTTTTCTATTTTCCCACTCATTTTTTTCTCTCTCTTCTTTTACGGTATTTGGCTTTTTGAGCCAAAACCTCTTCTTCTTCTCTTCACTTTCTCATGACCGATTCTTCCTTCAGTTTTTCTGGTTTGACCGATCAATGAAGGAGAAACAAATGATCTTGTTGCAAGATCTATGTGCTAGCACACTCATGGAGGAATACAAAGGTGATAGGGAACCGATTTCGTGAGCTTGGAAGCTTGGAGCTTCAATGGTGTCTCTCATGGCCGAACCTTGGAGAAGCCGAACCAGTCACCACCGTGCAGCCCCTACCACGAGCAGCTCACTGCCGAGCAAGATGGAGGAGGGCAGTGCGTTTTTGGTTCCTCACCACATGCATCAAATCCGTTCATTGTGAGTTTTCCGCACCTCCTATGTTTGTATTTACACTTGTTTCATGCTTAATCTATGATCTTGGGACTTGATTGAAACTCAACACTTTCTTCTTCTTCTTTGCAGATTTAGAAGATCCGGCAATATTTTCCTCGGCATTGGACTTACGAGGACCATTCATAACGGACTCGTAATTGGTGAGCTCATTTAGCAGTTCAGTCAATGTAAAAGTCAACTTATTCATAGAACAGTTACTTTTAAACTGTATGAAACTCTTCGGAAGAGTTTCCATGATCATTGTCACCTGGCTTTGCACATTGATACGTGCACCATGGGTTTCAGCCATATTAAGATGAGCCATCATCCTTAACACATGGTCTCAGACTTATATGTCTTCCTTCATTCTAGCGGTCAATAAAGAGGCAATTGCCTCATGTTGTTACAGGTCTGAAGGTTACCCAAACATGTTCTGTAATGACTGCATAATCATTGATGTTGTCGCTATAGCCTCATGTTGTCCAACAAAAACCTCATACATGGATGCTAT
Organism: Zanthoxylum bungeanum; assembly: GCA_019454045.1. Lineage (NCBI taxonomy): Eukaryota > Viridiplantae > Streptophyta > Magnoliopsida > Sapindales > Rutaceae > Zanthoxylum > Zanthoxylum bungeanum. The sequence goes on from SKCR01009326.1 coordinate 29,121, forward strand.
CAAATAGCTATGGGCTTTCTCATCAGCTTTAATCCAATTATTATAGGCATTACGTGCAGCTCTACCAGCATTAGGTGCCGGCTCAGGAGGACATTCCTCCATTAGGACAAATTTAAGGTCTTCGCATACCAATATAGCATTCAATTCACTTTTCCATTTAATATAATTATCCCCCCCGTTTATTTTTTCATGTTGTTTATTTGAGATTATTGCAGATGCCATGGCTGAAAAATAATAAAACGCTCATTCAATCATTCATTTATCGCATATTGAAATTGTCAAACATTTAGGCATAAAATTAAACATGATGCATGATCAATGCATAATGAATTAGAAACCTAAAAGAATTACTATGACACGGTTATCTATCATCCCACAAATAAGTGCCGATGTAGGGTATGTCAAGTATTCGCATGATAGATTGAGACATTCTCAATTGATTAATATATCTGAAATAACTCTTATTCCTATATTAATCAACTACCGTTATTTTGATCAATGAAGCTTTGATTAACAACTTAACCATTCCTTTGTGAGTGTGACCCATTATTTCGGAACCCTTGGACTTAACTAGTGAAGTGCCACCGTATGGTAGGTCAAATCACCAAATACATCTAGAGTCCTTATCCTTTCGGAATCCAAACTTCATATTGACCCAATAATGACACCATCCGTAGGGGGACAGGAACAAAGCTGCCACAAGGCGTCTATTGAATCTCACGTTTTTGGATAACAATGGAGATCGTGGGATATATTATGGTATACCCCTCTCCCACTCACTATTTGAAGTTTAAGGTTTCTATCTCACTAGTTTCTAATGTTTTAATATTATGCTCGGCTAAAACATATATTTATTAATACTAGTGGATAATTAGTGATCTAACCAATTTTAACACTTAAAAATTTATTCACTAATTCTTATTAGTCTCTACTAATCATTAACTTAATTAAACTAATTTAATCATGTTTGCTTAAGTGATCTAATCAATTTTAACTTTCAAAATATTAGTTCACTTATAGCTTTTAAAATTTTAGAATTCAACTAATGGACTATATGTCATTAAACCATTTAATATATTAAAAGTACGTTATTTACTCCAAGGTACGTGGAATTGTATCCCGAGTGCAAACCAAATTACCGTCCATTCGAAAGCGGCTATGGAATTTATATTCGGGTTTCCATCTGATATACCAAGGAAAATAATGTACTCATAATGTCCATTTGTTCTTAAACTTGAATTCGTAATTTTTAAACCTTTAAACTAATTAATCTTATTAATTCGTTAACATGCCTCTTATATTCTGATTTAACTTTTAAATTTACATAAAATCATATTTTATGACTTGAATATCATGGATGTCTACATGTTATGGCATGTGAAAATGCAAGAGTAGGCACCCTAGACTATATGACATGTTAATAAACAATTTAAAACATATATATGCCCAGGTCTAGGCTGAAAACGTTCGTGTAGCGTTCTTTGGGCGTTAGAACGTTTCCAGGCAGTAGAGTCACGTTTGACTGGCGTTCGAATACCTATCGTCGCTGTCAAAACACTGGTACTTTTTTACTCAATTTCGGAGCTTCCGGACTCCATTTTGGTCCCCGTTTTTTTCTACGAACTCGTAACGGAATGAAGTTTCACATACATACATAAATTGCATTATCTGGGCACTTATTTTTTTAAAAAAAATACTAATCTAATTAGTATAATAAATCCAAGGCATCCCTTGGTCTTCAAATCTTGCTCCATGGTATGTTGTTAAGTTCTTCGCGGAATAGTTTCGTAATGAGTCCTTCGCGCATCGGCTCTTCCAAGTTACAAATTGAGTTACATATTGGACTTATTACAAAGGAAATGAACTTACAACACTTGAAAGAATATGACCTTATGGTCTTACATTCCCAAAACTAAAAATAAGAGACGGAAAAAATTAACGATTAACGCAATACATTCATCACATGAATCAAAATAAACATCCATCACATGAACATTCAAACCATTCATCTCATGAATCTAATTGTGTCTACTCATCACAACATGCATACTAATAATTTATATCTCATATAAATTATTAAAACTGAAACTTAAAATAGAAGGGTTAAGAGAACTTTTCAACCTTAAGCTTTCGATGCCAATTGTAGGATATTGTTTCCTTATGCGTGACGGAAGTTGCGGATGTGGTGGCACCGGATCTTTAAAATTTACTTTGCCTTCTCCTTTATTGAAGTCGAACTCCATAAAACTCTTGATTAATTACATTTGAGATTCTACTGTAGAATCAACCACTCAATCTTCCGAGCTATCTCTCGAAACCAAAAAACTGAAGTGTAGGCTTCACTCACAAAGATCAACCTCTAAACTTTTTAGAGAAATTGATATTGTCACAAACTCTTTGGCTTTAGAAAGATGAGATGAAGAAGATCAAGTATCTTGTTCACTTTTGTTTTTCTTTCTAATCTCAACTATTGAGAAATATGATTTTTCTCTCTACCTTACTCACAACTTTTGTGAATGTTTTAGCTCTCTCTTGAATTTCTTTTTAAAAATAAAAATATAAACTAAAGCCATTCCATCAACATCCACTCAATATTATGAATTGTAAATGGCCAACACACTTGAGTGGAGTGTCAACCAAATCCATTAGATAATGGAACAAGTTAGGTAATTAGGTCAAAACTAATTAACAAAAACTTGGTGGATGATTTGGCAAACCATTAAGGCTTGTCTTGATAATGCATTTACCATTATCAAATAATGATGTCATAATTATCTCATAATTATGCATTATCAATGATGATGTAATAATTATCTCATAATTATTAATGATGTAATAATTATCTTATAATTATTATTTGATTATCTCATAATCAAAAATATTAGAAAATATAATATTAAACTAATTTAATATTATTTTCATTTGTGACAAAAATATTATTAATCATATTAATAATATTTAAATATAATGTGAGCATATTATTAGACAATCTAATTATATTAGGTTTGCTACAGTTAATCAAACTAGCACGGGGACCAAATGGACCTACGGTTCCGAGCTCCAATAATTCCGAAATATTAATTAAACTCTTTAATTAAATATTACGAATTATTAACTCCGCGTTATTCCACTAAAAACTCGAAGTTGAACTCTCGTTACTGTAGATGGAAAATATAAGCCGAACAACTTCGGTGTCCATCGATATAGTCACTACAAATGGATATAGCCCTTCATGAATATCTCATAAAGAGAGCCGGGTCATAAGTCTGTTATACCCCTCTAAATATTTTGTCTCTTAAGCACCATTGATTCTATAATGAACAATTAATTCATAACAATTATGAATATAATACTTTCTATTCGTAATAGGAAAGTTGAGCGCTCAAAATTATTCAAGTCCCGAATCAACTCTTAAAAGAGATATTCTTCTGCTTCTTGAAAAAATGAGTGAATTCTATATCTATATAAAACGTTCCCAGCTATATACCAAACCATATCTGTGGGACACATGAACTGGACGATGCATGTTGTTCCGGGCTCGCGGCCCGGTCGGGAGTACGGAGTAGCCACAGGGGACTAAACCGGTGAATAATGGAGTCGCCACCCAGTGTGAACCGGGAAAATGAGATTTAAGGCCGCACTCACCCCTCGCAAGAGAAGACCTCAAACCGTTGGGTTCGGAATGGTCCCTTACTCATGCCACTTGTAATGAAAGGATTTATGTAATAATTTAATCGGGCTTATGTGGGTGCCGTTTACTCAAGCGGTACGTGGAGTTGTATCCCAAGTAGAGACCGCACTACCGTCCATTTGGATTCAGCTACGGAATTTACGTCTGGGTTTCCATCCTATATACCGCAAGAGACGACACTCTTTCATTCATCCAATACCCACAACACACATCATACACACACAAGATTCAACAAATAATTAAAATACAGTCAAAATAAATAACAAAAATCAAATAAAGATGAGTGTGGAAAGTACCCTCAGGTCTAACCTTTTTGCCAACTTTCGGGCTTGCGTTTCACGGACGTCGGAAAGGGTACAGCTCTTCAACTTCTCCGGTTCACTGGTTTAGCGTCCTAGCTCACTGTTTTACTGTTTTGCTTGTCGTTCGGTCTCCGTTCTACTGCTGTTCGGTCTCCGTTCTGCTGCTGTTCGGTCTCTGCTTTGCTACTCACTGTTCAGGTCACCTGTTTTGACGTTTCAACAAACTGTTCGAGTGTTTTTCGTGGTTTTTTTAGTGTAGTTTGGTGTGGTTATTTCAAGGGTTATAAGTGCAGTTTATGTTACTGTTTTAAGGGATTTTAGGGACTGTTTTGGGAGTGGTTTGGGCTGCTGTCCAGGCGTGTTTCAAGGGCTGTTTGGGGTGTGTTTGGGCTGCTGTTTGGAGGTATATTTTTGGTGATGGAGGGCTGTTGTATGGGGGAGATTTTCGGTTATGGAGTGGAGGAGATGAAGGGAATTGTTTATGTTCTTCTTGTGCTATTGCCATGAGTGGCTAAGGTTCTTTGTGTTGTGATTTTTGTGTGAGTATCTGTATGAGCTAGAGGATGCATGTCTTGGTTAGGGGTTGTTTATATAGAGAAGGGCTAGGGTTCTACCTTGTCTCACAAGGAAGGGTTTTGGCATTAAAGAGAGATATGATTTGGTGTTAGACAAGGAAAGCAGGGATTTGATGGGGGACAAAATTTGGCTAGATTAGGAATGCAAAATATTTAATTTGTTATGATTGATTTAATTAGGCATGACATCTTTTTAATTTAGTATGTGATTTTGTTTGGTTAGGAAGTTAATATATTTGATTTATCTTTATTAGGTATGATTATATTTTATGTTTTATTTAATTAGTAAATGGTTTAAATATTTTATTTATATTTAATTTAATTTCCCATGTGTTTTAAATGTGTTTTATTAATTGTGATGTGTTTTATGGGCTTTGGGGGGCTAATTGGGCTGGGGTGCGAGGCTAGCAGCAAAACCAAAACACCGACACCGTTCGAACGCCAATTAGAACGCTACACGAACGTCCGCAATCTGCCTGACGTTCGAACGAAGTAACGAACGCAGCACTAACGAAGATAGTGAACTTGTGAAATGAACTTGATGACGTACTTATTCTGAATTTCCCCTTCCGACCTCCGTTTCCCGCAATATCCTTAGCTAAAAGGTAGTGCCTCCAACTGAGACTCATCATCGGGTTTCACATGCGAAAATACGATGCCTACAGTCGCCCCCCACTTTGATGGGACTTGTGCATGTGTGACTTTGAACAATCCTATCAAAGTTATGCAATGTATTTTCACTTACCTGGCTCGGCTGCTGCCTCGAGCTGAGTTGGTGCTACAGCGGACCTTGATCCTGGGACTCGTCCCAATAATTGCAACCGACAACGGGGCCACCTCGACCCTGGGCACCTCGACCCAATATCGCTGACAATAGGGACCTCGCCCTCGAACTGATGATGTAGTGGGTACCTCGACCCTGGGTACCTCGACCCGGAACTACAACTGACAACGGGGGCACCTCGACCCTGGGCACCTCGACCCAACACCGCAACACCGCGACTATAGGGACCTCGCCCTCGAACTGTTGATGTAGTTGGTACCTCGACCCTGGGCACCTCGACCCAGAACTACAACTGACAACGGGGGCACCTCGACCCTGGGCACCTCGACCCCACCGCTGAGAATAGGGACCTCGCCCTCGAACTGATGATGTAGTGGGTACCTCGACCTCGACCAACTACAACTGACAACGGGGGCACCTCGACCCTGGGCACCTCGACCCAACACCGCTGACCATAGGGACCTCGCCTCGAACTGATGATGTAGTGGGTACCTCGACCGTGGGCACCTTGACCCGAAACTACAACTGACAATGGGGGCCTCGCCCTCAAGCTGATATGGGCCTCGCCCCTTGGGACTCATCCCAAAAACTGAAATTGCGCTGACGCTGCTTGGCTCATTTCTGCCGCTTTCTCCTTTCTTCGAACCTGCGAACACAAAACGAAAACAAACAAACAAGAGAATGCAATGTTACGTGTATGCATGAATGATTTTCTTATTCCGTTGGGTTAGGTCTTCTGCTAATTCCCGTGGTGACTGCTCGGTCTTCTCCCCCTCAGGCAAAGTATTGCTTCAATCTGTCTAAGTTGATCGGCTCAGTGAACTCATTTCCTTCCAAGTCTGATAACCTCACTGCCCCATTTCCATTACCTTCTGCACTATGTAAGGTCCTTCCCAGTTAGGTCTGAATTTCCCTCTCGGATCCATCGTCGACGGCTTCGACTACTTAAGTACCAAATCACCCTTTCTAATCTTGGTAGGACGCACTTTCTTGTTGAATGCCCGGGCTAGTCTCTTCTGATACAACTGCATGTGATACAAAGACTTCGTTCTCTTCTCGTCCAATAGTGCTAACTGATCAAACCTCTGTGCGGCCCAATCCTGTTCCGGTAATTCTGCCTCTGTTAATACCACCTCAGAGACTGTATTTCCACTTCTACCGGCAATACTGCTTCCATTCCATAGACCAAAGAGTAAGGTGTGGCCCATGTTGCTGTTCTTACTGATGTTGTGTACCCTCAAAAGCATACGGTAATTTCTCAGCCGCCCAATCTCTGCAATTTCCTGTCATCTGTCATCTTGGCTAAAATTGTCTTTATAGTCTTGTTGGCTGCCTCAACTGCCCCATTTGCCTGCGGTCTGTACGGTGACGACTTGTGGTGGCCTATCCATACCTCTGTAACATTGCCTTCGTCTCTCCTTGAAACTGGACCCCGTCCCGTTGTCTGTCACTACATGATGCGGCATACCATACCGACAAATGAGGTTCCGAGCTATAAACTTTGCCATCTGCTTTGCTGTAACATTACG
>SKCR01009327.1:0-20179 GCA_019454045.1 Zanthoxylum bungeanum
ACTCCCATAGACACGCAGACATACTACCAATGGGGATTCCGCGGGGTCTATCCAGAGCGAAGCTGTTTTCCGTACCATCGGTAAAACACAACCTCCTACCGCACTTGCATAAGTATCCTATACTTAAATATATGAGAACTATGCCGTTGTGCCCTCACAACATGCACAAGTGCAGTACTAGTCTATTCCGCATTATCGATGTCCAATCTCGATAATACTACGACTAGAGATATTTAATGATTAAACCTTTACGGATTGATACCGTCTCATATCATCACAATCCGGAACTAATCATAGGGACTCTTACCATTTATATCAAGTAAATAAATTACAAAACGGTAAAAGGCAATTTCATTACTACATAGTTAATTTTGTACAATAATACATATCATTTACAAAATAGTGACGCTATGGGTCATAACTGTCTAACATGGTCCACAATTTGAAGTAATAAAATATTTTGGTTATGACATTAATGGGCGTCGTTACACGACAAAGGCTAAGGATGCATTGCGTGTACACCAAAATAGCGGAGTAACGCTGGTGGAAAATACCATGCAGTCCATTTTCGATCATGATGGAGACTTTTAGTTTAATCTCTACTACTGTGCCATCCACTTTGGCTTCCGAAACATCACCAAGCCCGATACCGAACAAGGCTCCAAATTGCTAGTTCGAAGGATAAAAAACCAACAATTCAAGACATGACTTTCTATGGAGTCATTCAAGAGATATGGGATTTGGATTATAACTCTTTCAGGAATCCGTGTTTAAATGTGATTGGGTTGAAAGTAGTGGTGGCATCACATATGACGACTTCGGAATGACGTTAGTTGATCTTAATAGAATTGGGCATAAATCAGATCCTTTATTTTGGCTTCACAGGCAAAACAAGTGTTTTATGTGGCATACCAAAAGGATCCAAGATTGTCAACTGTTATTGAACTTCCTTTGAAAGACTACGATATTCTAGATGAAGAGCCAGAAGAGACAATCATTGGCCATGAATGTTTAAGTAATTTAATGCCAGATATTCCTGATGAAATGGATGAGAATGGTATAAATTATGTTCGTACGGATTGTGGGGGTACTTATATTGACAACAAGGGTACTTATATCGATGATACAACATAATGATAATGACCAGTTACATCAATTAGTTTTGTGCTTATATATTATCTATTTTGATATATTCCATATTTCATTTCAAGTATGTTATTAGTGAAGGTTCTTACTGCAAACTAGGTTCTTACTGCAAACTTTAAACTTATATTCTTTTTTTTATCTTTTTCTTTTTTCTGAAAGAAACTTATATTCAACTTAGCTATGCAAAGAAACATTGGGATAATTTAATTTTTTTGCTGATAAATGCCAATTCCTTGATTCCATTATATGTTCATTTGTATCATTAGTCTGCTGTATTATCTGTTAAAAATTATGTAGAAATAGTTCCTGATAATATGTTGGTTTTTTGATATGTTGCTGACTGTTATATGCAGATTTTGCTTTCAAGACATTTTAATTCCTTATTTGCCACATGACCATTCATAATTCCAGCATCAATAATTTACTTTTCACTCAAGGTATCAATTTCGAAACTCTTATTTGACCTATAAGTTGAACAGTTTCATTATTTATTTATTATTCATTCTCACCATTCTCATTTCAGTGAATTGTATTTGTACCTAGACTGCTTTGAAACATAATAGAGTTGGTTGCCTTAAAGCTCTCATGGATTAAAGTTTCAAAAGCACACCGTATGTTTAAATTTTATTCAATTTTTATTATTTTTTTTTGTCAGATTGCTTTTGATGTTGATGAACTTTCAAAAAGAAACTTTTACAATCGACTTGAAGTAAATGGACGGCTTCAAATGTTATCTTAACAGAAAATTTATAAGAGCATCAAAAGATCCAATAACATAAACTACAGGAACCTCTGGTGATCTACAAGTTTCTTTCGAAGTTTGATTGGGAATCATTTGTGAAATCAAGAAGTTCAGAAGCATTTGTTGTATGTACATATCTATACAATAATTTTAAAAGTTAAATAATTAGATTTAATCTTAATTGCACTACTATTTGATTATTATTATTATTATTATTATTATTATTATTATTATTATTATTATTATTATTATTATTATTATTATTATTATTATGCAGGTATATAGTCAACTACAAAAAGAAAGACAGTCTCATAATCAATATCCAAGTCGACTCTCACGTTTAGGATATGCTAATTTAGAAGAAGAATTGGTGAGTCTGTTCTTTTTTTTATTATTATTTAGTAAACTAATATTGATTCATCAAATTAAAATTCAAGTGTAACCTGTAGCAAGAAGAATACGGATCCAATGAAGAAATCAGTCGCCACATTTTGTGGATGCTTGGACGTCAAAAAAAGGAAGGAAAACATGAAGGAGATGAATTGCTAAGTCGTGTAAAAGTTATTGTAAGTTCCATTCTCAATTAATAACATCGTAATTTTTTCTTTTATTAGTTTTACAAAATTACAGTAAAATATGAGAATTCATGCTTGGATATTCTTATTTTGTACCAACATCATGTTCATGCAGAAAGAACTCAGTGAAGAAGCTAAAAAGGGCAATATTACCATTGAAGGTAGTAATGACATTTTAGGAAAAGCTTTGCCAACACCGCAACATCCGGGACGAGTTACAGGGGCCGGACAGTTTGTTACTCCAACAACATTTTTTGATATCCCTAAACGTCGTGGTCGAGGTAAGGAGCTTGACATGATGAAAATGATGTCACAAGAACCAACTACACCACAATCCGAGCATGATAGTTGTGATATATATTTAAATGTAAGTCAATCCTTAATATCTACTTAGTTATATTTTTCTAATAAATATCTTAATAATTTAATTGTAAACTTTTTGAAGGGGAAATTTTGTAAGCTTACTTTGGGATCAAGAGACAATATCGTAGCTCAAGGTATGATAGTGACTACTAAAGATTTGAATCCCACAATACATGGACTTCCGTTAGGTGAAAATATCCGTGTGGCTATTGACATTGCTGTAAAAGGATATGCACTTTTGCCAATCCTGTTGCTGATGAGCTAATTACCGTGAGTGACGCCATTGGATCACATGTAGCATGGCCAAGAGAACTTGTTATATTTAGTGTTGATGATGTGGTAATTTTATATATAATCCCATTTTCTAATATTATTTTCAGTTATCTTATTACCATTAATATTTATTTTTATGAGTATTAGGAATCATCTAAACAATTCAAGAAAAATGATAAGATAAGTGAAGAGGTTATGACACAGCCACAACTTCAATGGTCAAGGAAGACACCTGTGTCTTTGAAGTTTATTATCAGTTATGGCGAGAAATGTATGACAGGGAGTGACTGTATTCAAGTACAACTGGAGAAAGACATACTTGGACATGAGTTTACAGCTAATATTGAAAAAGATGATTTAGTTCAGTTCAGCGGTATGGCCGAAATAAGTGTTACATCTGTAACAGTGTACCTAAGGTGATGTTTAATTCTGTTTTTATGTTACTGAAATATATATTCTTTTTAGAGGAACAAATAAGAATTAATTTTTTGTTACTTTTTTAGGCCTTTGTATAATCTCATGAGGGAGAGCAACTTAACAGATAAGTTTGCGTTTGTGGATCCCAACCTTATCGCTCAATTTGCAGGAACTTCAGATGAAAGAGCACGTGTAATTGCCGACAGGCTTGAGGATGCAAAACCAAACCAGATTTTTTTTCTTCCTTTCAATCAATCGTAAGTGTTAATTTTATCATTGCTTAACTTTAATATTGATGTGCTAAATTGCAATAAAAAAATCATTTATTACTTAATATTAATTGATAGGTTCCATTGGATGTTAGTCATTTTGGATCCTGATAATAACATTGCATATTTCTTGGATCCAATTCGAGAAGAAGTTCGTCGTGATATTAAGGATATTGTCAATAAGTAAGTCTTGTAATTTATTTTTTGTTTTTTATTTTTTTTTTTTTTTAAAATAAGGGACATATTTGTCTTGGAATATTTCTTGCAGGGCATTAAAAATGTTTGCAACTCAGAAGCAAAGAATGTTACGGAAATCTATAGCTTGGAAGAGTGTTATGGTATACATATTTTAACTAAACTAATCAATTTATTTTTCATAAAATTATTAATATGTTGAATTGGTTATAGTGTCCAAAACAACCTACAAACAAGGAATGTGGATATTATGTATTAAAGTATATGAGAGACATCATTGCAGATCCACATATATCTGTTATGCAAAAGGTAAGAGTTTAATACTAATTTTACTGTTAAATATATTGTTATTTGGTGATTGAACTTGTGCCATGTGGAGTTACAAAGAGTGAATCCATTATATAAGTGAATGTTAGTAGAACTTGACAAATCACTTATGAAAAATTGATGATTAATTAATATTTTTTATGCGTTATTATTGCAGTTTCAAGGAATGAATACATACACTCAAGAAGAAATTGATGGGATGCGAAGTGAATGGGCAGAATTTGTAGCATCAGAGATATGAAATTTAAATTTGCTGATTTTTTTTATTTTATTTTTTAAAACTCAATTACTTTGTTCAAGTGATTCTTTAAGGCTTAGGGTTTCAATGAGGATTAAAAGAAAAAACTGTATGGACAAATTCAAATTCATAAATATTTTTATTGAATGAATTTTATGTTTTATCATATTGTGTTCTTATGATTTTTAATGATGAATCATTTAAATTTGTAATTAAAAAAAAACATATGAATTTTAAGACATCAGTTGACAAAACATTTAAAAATGGTTATGATATAATAAAAACTGATTTTTTTTTTTTTTACTTAAAGACATCATTTTGTATAAGCGATTTCTATTCAAATAAATATGAATTCGGTTTTAATCAAACCGATTTCATTTAACAAATATAAAGACATCGGAAATTAATAAAAATACTGATTTCTAAGACAATTCGAAAGACATCACTTTTACGAATAACCGATGTCTTTCGAAATATTTATAAAATCAGTTATTAAATGATCTAAAAAGAAGAAAGTTTTAACAACACCTGAATAGAAAACACTTTTGAAACCGATGTCTAAACTAATAGACATCGTTTAAAAACCGACTTCTTTATGCCTTATTGTAGTAGTGCGAGAACTCGTACATTAAAATACTGTACGCGACCGGTTGTCTCATATGTTTTGAGAATATGGAGTCACAATCGGGCCAATCCGAGTGATAGTCACTGGATTGATGTTAAGACATCCTTTAGTATCTTAGATTAACTAATGATGCTGTCTTATACTATGAAGAATGAACTTGAAGTGACTGGGTTCACTGCTGCAAGGTTCCTAGCCGACAGGAACGACTATAAGTCGTAACAACGGTACTATACAGTTTGAATAACGGAACACAGTGAGCTGGAATCTTCCAAGCAAGATACTGTTGCCGAATAAACAACAAAAGCGAAATATTGCTGCAGTTGAGGCAGCAATAAAAGCCTTCTGGATTGATAATAATCCTAATCAGATTAGGAGTAATTCTGTTAGCAGTTGAGCTAGGCTACATCACAGGCTTAAGAATTAATTGTCTCATCAACGATCCAGATATATACTTCAACTATTCATCTGATTCGTTCGGATCACACATCGTGGTGATGTGATGATCGAATAAATCGCATCAGATGATAATCATGCACATCCGCTGACGAAAGCCTTTCCTCAGATGAAGTTTGAGTGAATCGTACATAGTTCAGGTGTAGGACACTTGAGTGATTGGCTAGAGGCCAAGTGGGAGATTATTGGACAATTATGAACCATAGCATCACTATTTGTCCAAATCATGGTGTTGTTGTATAAATTAACTGTGTGACAAAGGAAATTGCTCTTTTATCATTTGTAATTAGATTACCAAAATGTATAAATGATAAAAGGTCCTTATGATTAGTTCCGGATTGAGATGATATGAGACAGTATCAATCCACGAAGGTTTAATAATTAAATATCCCTAGTCAGAGTATTATCGAGATTGGACATCGATAATGCGTAAAAGACTAGTATTACACTTGTGCGCGGTGTGAGAGCATAACATCATAGTTCTCATATATTTGGGTATAAGATACTCATGCAATTGTAATAGGAGGTTGTGTTTACCGATGGTACGGAAACAGCTTCGCTCTGGATAGACCCCTCGGAATTCCATTGGTAGTATGACTATGTGTCTATGGAAGTCCGAATCAGGGTAGGTGTATTTGGTCTTAACCTGAGACTTGCACAACTAATACTTGCGACAATCAATATACTTTGGTTTTGGTCGTCCAGGGCTTTAACAAGTTCTGTGTATGCCTCTTCTGGGTATATTGAGAATCGTAGTGTATTGGGTGTGATGTCAAGACGGAAGTATCACTCCAGTCATAGTGGAGATGATGATCACGTAGGATACGGAACTGGTTCTCTTATATGCTGCAGCTATCGGGATATTATGACTAGGTCATGTTTATCCGATTATAGAGACTAGTTACCAGAGATCCGATATGTGCTTCGTATGAGGCAGACACAATTCCAACCCCATGCCTAACACGTGACATCCGATACTGATCGTAATACGCAATACTATGTATACTACGCCTGATATAGATCACATATTCCTATAAGGATATTTCTGGAGAATTGGGTAGGCACGGTGCTTTGCTAGAAGCCAACCATTTCTTGTAAATCAGTAAAAATGTAGTACTAGGTACGTATGTGTTCGGATAGTCCGACGACCAGATTTACTGCAACATATCCGGGGATCTCATGGGTCGCTTCCCGAAGATTCACCGATGACGTATGACTCGCACTTTATTAATCTGGATTAATTATAAGAGAGAAAATTAATCTGGGATTAATTACAGAGATATTTTATCTAGGATAATATATTATTAAAGAGATAGAACGATTAATTTGGAATTATTCGATAAAATAATATATTCGATATATTATACGAAATTAGATTTCGACGTGGAATTAAAATTAGATTTTAATTCGGGCGAACGAGTTAATTTATAATTAATTCGTTAGCGATGTGAATAGTAACTTTCCTAGGCATAATTATTTAATTGAATTAGATTTAATTACGTCGCAACGGAAAATTCGTTAATTCGAAATTAGCGAACCCGAGCTCGGGAGTTTTTGCGGGCGCACTCGCATTTCGAATTCAAGTGCGGCCCATAAGTCACATCAAGCGTCAAATCACTAGTCACTTTTGATGTGAATAGTGATGGAGGTAGTTGGAAGGCTTAAAGCCTTGTACCATTTTCTAGGAAAGTGGGATTTGGTAATTGATTTTTGTTTTTTGAAAAAAAATACACAATTTTAACCAAAAACCAACTCACTTCATCTCTCTCTTCTCTTTTTTGGATTCGGCCAAGGGCCACAAAAACTCTCCTCCATTTTTCTTCAAAATGCCGTGAGCATGGAAGAAGTAAAGTGAAAAATTATTGCAATGTTTCACAAGTGCTAGCACACATTCGGGGTCTTGCGAAGGTGATAGGGAAACCCACCCGTGGGCATGGAATCACAACTCAAAGCTTGGAGCTTGAAGGATACATGGAGCACAATGGTGATCGAAAACTCAAGGAGCACAATGAGGACCTTGGCCGAGAGCTTCATGGAGTAAGAGCTTGTGTTCATCGCATCGCATAACCGATAAATGTAAGTATGATTCCGCCATACTTTGTTTGAGTATTCAAACATGATTTTTTGCTTGAATGATCCTTGGAACTTAATAGAAACCCAACAAAATAACATAACGAAAATCAGTTTAAAAGGATAGTGTCCGCTAATAGATTTTGGAATTTGCATGGCACTGAGTCCCCTTATCGAAGAAGATCATGGTTCCTGTGGACAACCTATGATCGGAACTTGATTAGCTTATACGTTGTAAAATGAGCTTCAAAACTTAATTAAGCTTATTAATACATCAATATGTTTTATCTACAAGACTTATCGTGCTAGTGTCTTGATGTAAGGTATGTATACGAACTATTACGAGACCTGTAAGGCGGCCTCTAATATGCTAGGGTAGAACTGGGATAATTCAAAACTGATTTGGGTAAACATTTGATCACCCATCGTGACACAGGGGATTGCGTGTCGCGACACGCATCATTCAGAAATATACCCAAACATTTCCATTACACGTCGCGACGCATGACCTTGTGCGTCGCGACACGCAACAATCCAGAAGTCTAGGAAATTCCCAGTTCACGTCGCAACGCGTAGGGTTATGAGTCGCGATGCAAGACCAAATTTTGGTCTTAACTTCTTACTTTCATAATCACTTTGCTCAACACTTTCCCCCATTCATTCCACACAAGCAAATAGCCTCAATGATTATCCAAAACACCATCAATATCATTCTCAACATTTACTCACATCCATTCTATATACTCTATTAGTTTATAACAAAAATTTAACAATTTGGGGGTTTCCATAATCACCATTTCTTAACACAATCATCACTCATTCATCATCCCATTCAAATCACCAACATACTATAATCATCAAAATATCTAAACTCAATATATAACAATTTTGGTCAAGATCATTTTCTTACCTTGAATCATATTCCACCTTCACAACTAGGGCTCTCATGCTCTCTTTTATCTTCCTAGACTTGGCTTGGGTGGAAATATTCCACTTTCTTTCTAGTTTCTTCTTCTTCTCATTTTCTTCTTCTTTTCTCCTCATTCTTCTTCTCTCATTCATGTATTCTTCTTTCGTTTTTTTGTTCTAATTTTTGTGAATTGGTGAATAGTGTTCTCATTATATAGTAGGAGTTATTTTATATTTGGAATAATGGAGAAAAATGTGGAAATATGGAGACGATTTGAGATTCTTCTAGTTGAGTCCGAAATTACTATTCATCCGATTTTTTATTTGTATTTTTGACCAATTTTTGCTCCGAATTTGGAACAATATTCAAATTGGTAGTTGTAGGTCTCGATCTCAGCTTTCTGGTGATATAGAATTCATAAATATCGGAGTTCGTACGATAAATTTATGGCCCAAATACCATGGGTTGTTCGGAGTGGAACATAATACAGTATTGTATCAGAATTTTGAGGAATCCACCGATTATCCCCAAAGTCATTCCATGAATATATATGTGCTCAAACATAATTTATATTATTTAATACTCGTCTCACAATGTAATAGTAGTCGGGATTTCTGGTCGTTACAAATTCTTCCCCCCTTAAATAGGATTCGTCTTCGAATCCTTTTTAAACTTGGGATCTTACCATAGATCACATGATTTATGGGTTCCTTATAAACCACCAGCTTTAACTGACTATATACCCATCGCTTTTGTTTCATTCACTTTACTTCCCGATGATTTTCCATGTGCTATCACTACACCACATGACAATGTGATGATCATGTTGAACCTATGATGCCATGACTTGGAAGTCGTAACTAGGGCTGTACACTAATTTGTCTGTGTAAACTCTTACTTTGTTGTAATTATTTTGTATCATCGGGGATTTTATTTGACTTAACAATGAAGGCATTTGCACGACTGATCATTTACCCATTAACTAGTAAGCATATAAGATTCTCCATCATTCTTAATATCTAACTCATGCCTCGTACTTTTTGTTATACTTGGGTAAACTGCTTCAGAATTCATAGTTTTAGTAAGTATCCTTTAAGTTCTTTACTAAGAGGTACTTCCTTGTTCCCGTCTTATAAGATCTTTATTTAGTATCCTCGACTACCTCATTTTTGGACCTCTAGTTGTGCTCAACATTCCTTGTCTTCAAGGAAATCCTTTAGTTATGCTCAAAAATTATTCGACTCGATCAGGTTCTTCTTAGTTAGTACCTTTGACTCTTACTAGAAATACTGGTGTCTCACGGTTAGGCTTTCCATGTTCCCTTTCCAGAATCAAAAAGTTTACAGGAGTGATCCTTGTCATTATTAACAATGCTTGTACACGATACTCCTTTAGCTGCACTTGTTTAACTTGATCTTAATATTCTTTCTCATATCTTAGCTACTTAACTCTCTATATTCTCCTTGCCAACCTTCATCTGCTTATGATACCGCCTAGGGCTTCTTAACTTACTGATATTGTCTACTGATGATGCTTGTACTTAAAATGTGGCTTTTGGGTGGTTTCCTAGTCGTCCTCCTCAATTGGCTACAGATTCAGGCTTAATTGCATGCACCTTGGTGCCTAAAACGCATTCCTATTATTAACATCGATGCTGGCGATTTGATCCTAGCTAAAGCTCATACTTTACTTCTTTTTTTGTACTTTCCTTTCATTGTTACTATAAATCTGGTTACGGTGTTCCACACTAACTTATTTTCCATAGCCTAGTGCTGTCAAGAGTCGTTAATCAAATACATGCCATTTTACCGTACCTTGAGGATTCACCTGCTATACTAATTGCGACATTGCAGTAATTTATCTCATCGATTCTGTACTATGCTAGAAATATACTAAACCACCCATACCTATGGTTTAGGCTAATACTAAGAAACCTTTGTTGTTACATTATTCTATTTTTGCTTACTTAGTATTTTCTCCTATCTTCTTGACAGATTCATTTCCAACTATTTACTTGTTGACCTTTTTATCTTCTCTCTATCTCTGTTATACTCCTGGGACTCGTCTGGCCTATGTCTCTGCTTTCTTATTCGAAGGATATCGTTTTTTACATTCCCTTAGCCATATCAATCACTGCTCATTTATATCTCAGTCATTACTACCATTACTGCATCTTTGTACCGCTCCATTTGAACAATTTCTTTCTTAACTCTTTTACTCAAAGCTGTCACTTAATTTTATTCTGTTCTTAAGCTACGCCTATAGATCTTCTGTTCTGGTCTTCTTTCACTATTCTTTCACTTATTCATGGGAGTATCTTAAGGAAATCTTCAAGGTCCATCGCTGCTACTATTGTCTAATGGGGCTTGGGAGGGTGAGGATTGCCCTGGAGTCTTCCGGTGTTGGTGTTCTCACTAGCTACACATGGTGTAGTTGCTTATGTTGCTCATCTATAAGCTTATGACTCTGTTGTTTACATGTCTGGTTTTGGCTCCCCCCACTAGGGTACTACTCCTAGGAACTATCTGTATTTCATATTTCAACTTTACTATTAATTTGTTTTCCAGTTATCGATGATACCACCTCTTATTATGAACCTCCATAAGGTTCATATTCTCTCAAACTCCTACCATACTTCCTCTGTTATTCTTCTTACTAAGTTTTGTTATGTTACATGACTTCCATTCTCATCTTAGTTCCTTGAACTTTTATTCCCCTGGAAACTCCATCAACTTCAATTGCTTTGGACATCTCTTCTAAATTTATAGATTCGGGTTCTATTCTCATCTAGTTCTTCTTTCTCAATATAATGAGATTCTTATAATTCATATACTATACTCCTGAGAGTCGCTCTCTCTGGTTGCTTCGCTCATTTGAGTCTTTACTTCCTCAAGGGATTCCAGTTAAACGATGTCTTATAGATTTGACTTGATTTACTATGACTTCAACTATTCTATCTTAAATAGAATTTTCCATCTCGTGATTTTTATCTATGTTTTGTTGTACTTATTGGTTCAACCTTTTAAGCGCCTTATAATCCATATATTATGTCAAATACTATTCTTTACTTGTTTTTCCTTTTACTGGGTTCTATGTTGGGAATGGATACATGCTTATATGTCTGGTTAGGTATCTAAATACTTACCACAGTCAGGGATATTTAAAGGAAAATTTCTATCCATATTGCTGGAAACTGAATTGATTAATCCATGCCTGATGGTTTCTTACTTTTTATTAATTATCCTGAGGTCTTCATTTACATTACTGTCTCTAAACTACATTACCCATGTTACTATACGTACTAAACTCTCTTATCATTTTCTGTTTTCTACTTACTATTTTCATATCATGTTTCTTTGCTTTATGCCATGCTATTGAGGCTAATGGTGGTTCGTTCTTCTGACTACTTTCAAGACCTCTGCTCTATACTCTTGTTATAAATCATAACTTTGGCATTATGTTCTACTGTTCATATTGGTACTCTTGTCACTCTAAAATATCTCCAGCCTCACAGGTCTATACTAGCATTGGGCGAACCTGTAGGTTCAAAAATATTGGGTATATTCTGTGGACTTCTACTATTACTGTAAGCCTCATGCTGACTTGCCTATATCTTTGGGCTATATTAAATCATTTCTTTTACTTCCTCAAAACTTCCTTAATCATTTTGTAGGTGATCTATCTTTCAAGGTCTTCCATTTCTTAAGATGAACTCTCATCGGGCTTCTTACGGTCACTTATATCTATGATGGTAGGAGCTAGGGCAAACATCTTATTTCTTGCTAGGTTTCGGTATCCTTGTTCTGGTACTTTGTGTCCTGATAGAGTCTATTTCTCATTTAAGGTAGGTATGGGACAGGCTCTGTCATGACAACTTCCTTAACTGGTATCATTATGCGGTTGAAAACTAGATAGCTTAGGGTCTTGGCTCCATCGGATTGCTTGGGATAAGGTAACTAATCGTTTCTGTTTATGTCCATTATTTGCCTGCTTGTGGGAATGGGTCTGGGTTTGGGGATCTGGAGTTCTCTAGTCCTTTTTGGCATCTCTTATCTGTGGGAACTCCCTAGGCTAGACCCGATCTCTTGCTTCTTTAATCTTTCTATCTATTTCTCGTTACTCGGGGAATTCACTGTCTATATAAGGCACTTGAGGCTCTTGAATGTATTTGAAAAAATTTCTGAGGAGGAAATGAATCTACATCTACTAGGCACTTTAATACTTGCTCGGGCTTTTTCTATTATCTTTACTACTATAGGTTATGGTACTTCTTTATCGATCCGATTCTGTATCTCTATATCCTCTTACTTTTGTTGCTTAAGCATCCTTACTTTCCTTTTCTTTCTTCTAGCTTTCCTTTCCCACTCTTTTGGTAACTTTTCTTTGATCTTTACTATTTAATTTGATAGCTTGTTCTGAAATTCTGGTGATAGGCCAGGATAACTATAGGGGAATTCTCAACTTGGATCAAGAGTATAGTTTTTCTCGTAAGGAATATTATTCGAATAGTCTGGGAAAGCTCACTAACCTATCTATAGATCTTAAGGACGTACTCGAGGATCAGATACTAGAGAGGTAGTGCATTGCATACGAGTATCCCGGACATACTGCGTATACCAGACCCCAACACTCTGCCCACTGCAGTCACTGATTCCCTAGACCATGCTCTGATACCATCTTTGTAACATCCCCAATCCGAAAATGTTACCGATAGAGGATAGGCCATACAATCCCCCTAAGCCTCTGACTTCTGACTGTAAACAATACTGATATTCTTTTCAAATACAATCACTCATATGGGACCAATGCCCAAAACCATGACATAGTACAAAATAGTTCAAATACGACTAAATGTACAAATATCAACTATCTCAAAACTCTATACATGAGTACACATACACATTTTTAGTATACGACTGTCTGGACTAAAACTTTACTTAACTCGACTGACTAGATCTCTGACTGGTGGACTCAGACCCTCTAGTGACTGCCTTCAGTATCCGTCCTCTCGAGCTCGTCCTATGAGAATACCTGCAAAGTAAAGAAACTGGGAGTGTGGGGTTAGACCATTTGTACGATCTAAGGGAGTGGATGTTTTTTTAAAAGTGAAAAGTGAAATACTTTATGAAATCTCATTTTTAGGTATCAAATCAGAACTTTTCTATAAACTTTACTTTGTCTCAAAACAGATCTCACTCTAGAAAAACCTTTATAAAAATCTTTTATGAAAGTTTCTTGTAAAACTGATGTTACTGAAAACTTTACTTTCTAGAAATCGTTTCTCCGAAAACTATTTCTGAAAGCTGAATCTGAAATTAATTCTAAAACTGAGCTTTGTATGTCTGTTGAAAAACCTGACGCATGGGGGAGTTATGTATCGCCGTCCCCCATACGTCTAACTAGAGCCATGAGTGAAAATCCATGAGTTTGGGGCGTTACGTATCGCCGTCCCCCAAGCATGCCACTAATGTTCCTGAAACTAGTGGTATTGGGGCGTTACGTATCGTCGTCCCCCAAGCCATTAAACTAGAACTGGGGGTGTAGATCTATGCTACCCACCAAGCTCTGAAACTAGGATATATGGGCATCTATCCTCCCTAGTCCTGAACTAAGATCTGATGGCGTTACGTATCGCCGTCCCCCCAGTCCTCTACATGTGCTATGTGTTGTCCATCAATTCCATGTCTGTACAAGTTATATACTGAGGGGGTTTTTCCTCAATGCCTCGAAAATCATAAATCACAAGCTTTTAAAATTTATTTTCTCAAACATTTCTTAAAACATACTTTTTCATAACTAACTGTAATAAAACCGGCTAACGCCCTAAGTGCATAAAAATAAGTCTGACTGAAAAATAACATAACGAAAATCAGTTTAAAATGATAGTGTTCACTCACAAATTTTGGATTTGGCTGGCACTGAGTCCCCTCATCGAAGAAGATAATGGTTCTTGTGGACAACCTATGATCGAAACTAGATTAGCTTATACGTTGTAAAATGGGCTTCGGACTTAGCTAACCTTATTAATACATCAATATGTTTTATCTACAAGGCTTATCGTGCTAGTGTCTTGATGTAAGGTATGTATACGAACTGTTACGAGACCTGTAAGGCGGCCTCTAATATGCTAGGGTGGAACTGGGATAATTCAAAACTGATTTAGGTAAACTTTTAATCATGCATCACGATGCAGAGCATTGCGCATCGCGACGTGCATCATCCAGAAATATACCCAAACATTTCCATTACTCGTCACGATGCACCCTTGCACGTCACGACGCGCATCAATCCTGAAGCATTTTTGGGAAATCCTAGTTCGTGTCGTGACACGTAGCATCCGAATTCACGACGCAAGAGCAAATTCTGGTCTTAAATTATTGCTTTCATAATCAATTTGCTCAACACTTTCCCCCATTCATTCCACACAAGCAAATAGCCTCAATGATTATCAAAACACCATCAATATCATTCTCAACATTTACTCACATCCATTCTATATATTCTATTAGTTTTATAACCAAATTTAATAATTGGGGGTTTCCCATAATCACCATTTCTTAACACAATCATCACTCATTCATCATCCCATTCAAATCACCAACATACTATAATCATCAAAACATCAAAACTCAATATACAACAATTTGGGTCAAGATCATTTTCTTACCTTGAATCATATTCCACCTTCACAACCAGGGCTCTCATGCGCTCTTTTATCTTCCTAGACTTGACTTGGGTGGAAATCTTCCACTTTCTTCCTAGTTTCTTATTCTTCTCATTTTCTTATTCTTTTCTCCTCATTCTTCTTCTCTCATTCACGTCTTCTTCTTTCTTTTTTTGTTCTTATTTTTGTGAATTGGTGAATAGTGTTCTCATTATATAGTAGGGGTTATTCGATAAATGGAATAATTGAGAAAAATGTGGAAATGTGGAGAAGATTTGAGATTCTTCTAGTTGAGTCCAAAATTACTATTTATTCGAATGGTTATCTGTATTTTTGACCAGTTTCGGATCCGAATTTGGAAATATGTTCAACGTACAAGTTATAGGTCTCGATCTCAGCTTTCCGGTGATATATCATTCATAAAATCACAGTTCGTACGGGAAAGTTACGGCCCAAATACTATGGGTTATTCAAGTGGACCATAATACAGTTTTTGTATCGGAATTTTGAGGAATCCGCCGATTATCCCCAAAGTCGTTCCATGAATATAATGTTTTCAAACAAAATTTATATATATAATACTCGTCTCACAATGTAACAGTAGTAGGGATTTCCGGTCGTTACATATAGTTAATTGGGTTACTTTAGATGTTTGCATTTGATAATCGAAGAGGCTTATGCATATCTTCATGTTCCAGTTAACAAGCTAATATATTACACATGTATATGAGAATCAATTTATCATTAGAGTAATATTGGGGGGATTCAAACCCTAGATATTTTCTTTATTATTAATTTCCTTTTTGTTGTTATTTTTATTTTTATTTATTTATTTAGTTAAACCATCTTCAACCAACAACCAATCCATTCTTACCTCAATTATATAGTTGTAAATAAATAACATCAACAATTAACATTATGAGAAATTAAGTCCTCGTGAGATCGATATTTTTTATACTACTTGAGCGATACGTGTACTTGCGTAACGTGTGTGTTTATCACCAATCACTAACCAAGTGAAATTGTTGTTTTAAAGATGACATTGTAAAGAGTTTTCATTCCTGAGACGCATTTCAATGTATTTCGTAACAAGTTATTTTTTTTCATTTATTTTTAAATCATTTAAATTTGTGAATTCTCCATAATATTGATTAAATTTGATCTTCATACACTCATTTGATAGGTATTATCAACATACACAATAACATATGATCATGGATTGTAAGTGAAGATTTTGTAATATTCATTTCTTTAGTTTGTTAGAGGTAGCACCTAAAGGTAGTGAAATTTATATTTATATTTTAAAAAAATAATCAAGCTTTTACTTAGTAATCAGATATCTTGCCTCAGTAAGCAGTGATTGTTCTTGTAAAACGATAGGGCTTGAGTTGTTTTAATAAAAAAAAATATGTGTGTGAATAAGTTCGATTTCGTAGCTTCCCTAACTCTAGCATTAAGTTCGTAGGGTTTTTTTAACCTAGTGTCCTAAAGCCAATTGGTTTGGAAGTCACTGACCTAAAGCTCGTTACATGGGTTAAAGAGAAAAATTAAGGAAATCAGACACTTCTTCTTTTTGATATATGAGATCCGAGCAATTAAGTATGTAGGAGTGTCTTAACACTTAGTGCCCTAAAGCCAACTGGTTTGGGAGTCACTGGCCCAAAGCTCGTTACAGGGGTTAAAAATGTATTATTATTAAAAAAAAACTATTTTTTGTATATAAATAAACTGTCATTGCCAAAAGGTGTGAATTCTAATATAACTTTAGGACAAAAATATTATTATCTTTTCAACATGACTTGTGAATATTGTGGGCACAATGAATTGATTGATACTTTCTCTTATGGGTGTATGGAAGAAGTGTAAAAAGTACAGGAGAATTTACTTATTTGATATTTAGAAAGAAATAAAACAATTACTAACTTAGATAAAAATTTGTCTTTTTATTTTTCACTTAATTACTAGGGACTAGTAATAAGCTGGTTGAGGAGTGTGATGAACACTAAAAAATCTATATTTAATAAAGAGAAACTATTCATTTTACACTTATAGTTTCATTAATCCTTTTAATTTAGCACATTTGTGAAATAATAATTAAATTTATGTTTTATATATTTTTATTTTGATCTTTATTTCTTATATAGGTGAAATAATAACTTGGATGCATAACTAGAAAAATAGACGTGACATTTGGATTTTGGAGGCCATAAACTTGAAAAGGCGTATAATAGTGTACAATTTCGGAAATTCCAACTTTACATAATTTTCATATTCTGGCCATAAATTTTTACTCTGATATTAGATTAAGAAGATTCTAGTTGAAAGAAGACTCAAATATCTACAACTTTGATCTGTACAAGAGTTTATAGTTCTAAGGTTTTCAAGGTCGAAATTGGTAAAGAAGCCAATGTGTGTTGCATGTAATTTTAATTATTAGAAAATAAAGTAAAAAATAAAAAAATAAAAAAATAAATGTTAAAATGTCACAATCCACCTTAGGTGGATTGTGAAAAATATTTACAAAATGATCAACAAAAATAAAAAAAAAAGTTAAAAAAGAAAAAGAAACAAATAAATTAGTAAAGTTTTTTATTTGTATTTGATTTGAAAAGTTATAATTAATAATTGAGGGATGAGTACTTCTACTATAAATAGAGGTGCCCACCTCTCATTTTCTTCATGCTTCTTTCATTTTCTCTCTTGAAGAACTTGGAACAAGTGTCTTGTGTGTTTATTTTTCTTTTAATCTTTTTTCTTTGAGTAATAAAATTATTCAATTATTTTTTTCAAATCATGAGTAGCTAATTCCATTATGTGGGGTAAATGGTGAAACTCTAAATATGATAATATAAATAATCTTTCTTATATTATAATATATGAATTGTAATCTGAAGACTAATATTTAATATTCTATTATATTTACGGGTGTCTTGAATATTTGTGGACAATCAAATCTTGGTTGGCAAAGTTAATACTTTACCCTACATTATACGAGAGAGTAATTTAAATATAGATTAATTATTGAAAAAATTTATTACCGTCTTTATGACTGGTTTTATTTAATTGGCATAATTGAGTACCTAACTGGACTTGTTATAGACAAATGTTATCATCGACATTATGGCTGGTTTTTTTATGTTTTGGCATAATTAATTCTTGAAGTAAATTAACTGGGTAATAATGATAATTTTCGTATTATAAAAAAGTAAGATTTATCTATATTTTAAATATCAAGAGTGGATCCTCTAGCCTCAGCTTCTAATTTATTATTGCAGTTCAATTTAAAATTGTCCACCACTTCAAACAATTCAGTTTTTTTTTGTCATTTGAATTATTATTTTATTGTAGTAAATCAATTCCTTGTGGATCAACTCCGGACTTACAAGGTTATTTTATTATTTCAACATTCTTATAATTTGGGAGTAAAAAACCACTTTGTGAGTGTTTCAGTAATGCACATGTCAATGTCCTATCTAGGACATCCAAAGCCATATTGAAGCTGTAGGAAACGATTTCCCGAGAGGTGGAAGCATGTTAGGCACCCGAATCAACCTTGAAAATTTTTATGCCTTTGCCCATTCTTAGCCGAAACTGTCCAGCTCTTTTGAACTTTTTTCTTTTATTTTTGATGATTTTTCCAGGCCCGAACAGCTCCGGAACAGCAGTCCAAAAATTGGACTGTTTTGTTCACTGAAAGCTCGCTAAACACGCGAACATCTCATTGTTTTTGTGCTAGCTATTTTCTCAATTTTGGACATCAGTTTTGAACGTTTTTTGAAATCTAAAACAACCTCAATGTGTCCCCAAGTCATCCCTTAGTATTGTCAAAAATTCTGAAAAATAATAAAACAAAAACCAAGCCACACAAAGGGTCAAAGGTGGCAACAGTGAGCATATTTTTCTACTCACTACCGAAAGTGATAATAAGAAGATGATGAAGAATTTTATTCAAATTTTGAATGGTCTTCAGTGTTATGACTCGTTACCAACAAAGGGAAGTGTGAGCTTCACTCATGAAACCAAATCCCTAAACACTTTACAGATTAAAATTGTCACACAAAGTTTTTCTTTTTATTTTTCATTTTCTCTCAACTCTTGGAAAAAAATAAAAACTTAGGGAGGCTAGGGTTTCAAAAGAATGGGAGCTCTAAAAGAAAACACTTTTTTTTATAGTTATGGTTTAGAGTCATTAAACTTGTAACAAAATTACAAAACTCTCCCCTTACAAACCCTTTAAAATTATGCCATAACCAAGTACAACAAATTGATTCTCATGATAAATGTATTGATAATGACATTTAAGGTGTTACCTAATAAAAAAATGTAACAACTATATTTGAAATAATAAGATTAAAATCAAATTTTAAAATAATTTATTTCCAAAATACTATATATATATATATTAAATTATCTTTTATAATTTAATATTTACATACTTTAAAAAAAATAAAGAGATTATCTTGTAATCTCTAAATGATTATCTCATAACCATTTATATTGGAAAAACTTTATATTAAAATTAATATAAAGTTTCAAGTGTGACGTTAGATATTAATCATATTAATAATTATAATACATCTGATTTTATAAATGGACTAAACAATTATATTTAATTTGCTACAATATATCAAGCTAGCACGGGGCCAAATGGACTTACAGTTCCGAGCTCCAATAAAATCCCGGAATATTAATTAAACTATTTAATTAAATGTTCTGAATTATTAAATTTATGTTATTCCACTAAAAACCTAAATCTGTACTATCGTTACCGTAGAAATATAATATAAACCGAACTACGTCGGTTTCCATCGATATAATCATTACATACAGATTGACCCTTCACGAGTATGTAACGACCGAGAATTCTGACTACTGATATACTATGAGATGAGTGTCACATAATATAAAATTT